>VWZE01010417.1:154891-166068 GCA_013396675.1 Eubucco bourcierii
TCAGCCCTACCTATCTACATGGCTCAAACCTGACATTACTCATCGCCTACTATGGGGGAGGCGGTGTGGGGGGTAAAGCGCTGCCTATATGACCATGACTTCTTGCCCCACGAATAGCCCGTGGGGGTTATCCGCAACCATCGCTTCAGAGTCCGGAGAGGAAACTTACATGGTGACATTACGGGGTGGCTCTCCTCCGGGTCTCAGCAACCATCCTCCCCCGCTGCCGCTCGCTCTGCCTCTGGACCGCTCCCTCGCGGGCTCCTCGCGGAGGTCATCGCTGCTCGCCCACCTCTATTCCACACCCGCCCCTGCACACGCTGCCCGCGGCGGCCGGGACCGCGCCAATCCGCTTCTCTGCCGCTGCGACTGTCACAGGCCCCCACGCTGGGACCTGCCTCTCCCGGCACAAGTCGGGAAAACTTCGGTGGGGAGGGAAGCCGCCCCCGCGGAGGGCAACGGCGCCCCGCCCGCCGATCTCCGTGCACGCCGCGCCGAGGGCTCAGGTGGCGGCTCCGGCACGGCCCCACCCGCCGCGCCGCGCTGGGGGCAGGACGGTACCCGCTGAACCGCCGCCGCCAGCGGGGGGCCTCGCGCTCTCTCCCGAGGACCGGCTCCGCGGAACGAGCGCGCCGCGCTGGGGAGAGAGGCACGCCGCCTGGCACCGACACCTCTCTAAAGAGCGGTGCCCTGGCGGCGCCGCAAACAGCCCCCCGGCTCACTAGGTATGGGCTAGTCCTGGGGCGCATCGGCCCCAGGCACACTTACATTCCCCAGGAGACTATAGCCACAGGCCCAAAGTCATACACTAAGGACACCTCTGAGGAGATGAGGTACTAGAAATGTTATCCTTGGTGGTCACAACCTCCAGGACATGCAGCACGTCGCAGCATCCCAGTGGCAGCAGGTCCTTGGGGCGAACACAGCCCGCACACTCACTGTGCCGTACACAGCAGAGGTGAGTGCACACAGGCCGATCCACGTGATTCTAGGAAACAAACCACAGTGGTGCATCCCAGGGCTGCTGACACAGACCCCAAGGCATTCTCTTTGTACCGTTTTTCTGTGATGTCTTACACCTGGGATAGAAGATAGGCAGGTGGAGGGGTTGCATCTCTGACCCATTGCATGAAGCATGTAAGTCTGTGCACTGCTCAAACATACAGTGCTGGCCCTTACCTCACTCGTGAGTAGCCTTTTTGGAGAATGGCAGTCTGCACCAATTCCTAATGATCCTGAGCTGCTTTGTTCAATTAAAATCTCTCTAACATGGTACTCCACTCCATTTAGCTAGGAAAACACCAAAGTGACCGAAAGGGAAACACAGCAAACACAAGGTCACGAAAGAAGTCCAACATTTTCACAGTACTCCTTGGATCTGAGCTGGTAGAAAGGATGGGGGAAGAGAAGACTTGGCACAGCGAACCATTCAATGAAGTTATCAGCATGCAATGGCAGTTAAAAGCAAAGAGAGCTTCCACTTTTAAAACAATAAAGAAAACTAAAGTTTTTATGAACTTTATACTGAACCTTTACATTCTGGTCAATTTTTATGATCTGTCTTTAAAAACAATACAAAATATTTTTGCTAGTTATTTCTTAAATGTTCTAGATCCTATGTTACCATCTGTATAATGTTTCCATGACTGTTGCAGAAGAACCTAATTATTATTAAAAAGTAGTGATTGGGGTGGCAAGAGTTCTGCATATTGAAAATTAATAAACAATATTGTTTTTTATAAATAATATCTAACATCAATTATTTATCCTTTCATTACAGACCAGTGCTGTTCAATATATTCATCAGCCACCTGGATGAAGGAACTAAATGCACTGTAAGCAAGTTTGCTGATGGCACCACACTGGGAGGAGTGGATGACACACTTGAAGGCTGCGGTGCCATTCAGTGGGACCTAGACAGGCTGGAGAGTTGGACAGGAAGGAATTTAACGGAACATAACATCAAGAGCAAGTGTAGAGTCATGCATCTGGGAAAGAACAACCCCATGTACCAGTATGGGTTGGGGACTGACCTGTTGGAGACCATTGCGGAGGACCTGGGGGTTCTGGTGGATAGAAGGATGACCATGAGCTAATGATGTGTCCTTGTGACCAAGAAGGCCAATGGTATCCTGAGGTGTATTGGAAGTGCTGTGGTTAGTAGGTCGAGAGAGGTTCTCCTCCCCATCTACCCTGCCATGGTGAAAAAACATCTGAAATATTGTGTCCAGTTCTGGGCCAGTCAGTTCAAGAAAAACAGGGAACTGCTTGAGAGAGTCTATCACAGAGCCACAAAGATGCTGAAGGGAGTGGAACATCTCCCTTATGAAGAAAAGAGGGAGCTGGACTTCTTTAGCTTGGAGAGGAGGAGATGAGAAGCGACCTCATTACTGTTTACAAATATGGAAGGGCAAGTGTCAGGAGGATGGAGCCAGACTCTTCTCGGTGATTCGCAAAGATAGAACAAGGGGGAATGGGTGTATGCTGGACCATAGGAGGTTCCACATGAACATAAGGCTGCCCAGAGAGCTTGTGGAGTCTCGTTTCCTGGAGACATTCAAAACCTGCCTGGATGCCTTCCTGTGTGACCTACTCTAGGTGATCCTGCTCTGGCAGAAAGGCTGCAGTAGTTGATCTTTCACTGTCCCTTCCAACCTCTCACATTTTGTGATTCTGTGAATTTCAGAACCTGGGAGTGATGCAAAACACAGGAAGAAAAGAAATTATGGGATTTTTCTTCTGTTAGGCCTTTGCTGAGCTGTTTCTTGGTTAATTCTCCTGTTGTGAATTTGCTGCCGTATACTTGCTCAGTCATCAATCTTTGTTCCCCTTTACAGCAGGAGCACTGCCATAATGTGCTTAATCATCATGATGACATGTTAACCCATGTTAACCATGGGACAATACTGCAAGATTCAAGCCACTGGGAATTTATCACTTACATATAATGAGAAAAAGGAATGTAAGCATTACCAAAATTTGAGAAACAGTGCTACAATCAAGCAGTGAAACGTTCTTTATACAAACATACAAGTGAGCAATACCAGCAGAAAGGCCAGTGAATCTGTGCAGTCTTTTCCTACCATGTGTATAGTGTCAACATTGCTTTACATTTGTTTTTATAATACTACAAGCAATGATGTCTGAATACCATAAGGTATAGAGGTAGCACATTCTATGAACATTCCAGAGTGTTTAATGAAAATTCCCAGGTGATTGGCAGAATATTTTGTATGAATTTTATAGATCCCAATTTTTATGGTTTTGTTCATACATTTTCTTTAGCTACAGAACTATTGAGGATGGAAGAGACCTTTGAGATCAAGTCTAATTGCTTGCCTAGAACTTGCAATCCCACCACTACTGCTAAGCCACTACTACAAAACCACGTCCCTGAGCACCTCATCCACATGTCTTCTAAATACATACAGCAATGTGCTCTTGTGGCCAGGAGGGCCAATGCCATTCTGGGGTGTATTAGAAGCGGTGTGGTTAGTAGGTCAAGAGAGGTTCTCCTCACCTCTACTCTGTCCTGGTGAGGCTGCATCTGGAGTACTGTGTCCAGCTCTGGACCCCCCAGTGCAAGAAGGACATAAAGCTGCGAGAGAGATTCCAGCACAGAGCCACAAAGATGATGAAGGGAATGGAACATCTCTCTTATGAGGAGAGCCTGAGGGAGCGGGGGCTCTTTAGCTCAGAGAGAAGGAGACTGAGAGGTGACCTCATGAATATTTATAAATATGTGAAGGGTAAGTGCCAAGAGGATGGAGCCAGGCTCTTCTCAGCCTAATGACAGGACAAGAGGCAATAGGTAGAAGTTGAGGCATAGGAAGTTTCATGTAAACGTGAGGAAGATTTTTTTTTCACTGAACAATGGAACAAGCTGCCCAGGGGGGTTGGGGAATCTCTCTCTCTGGAGATATTCAAGACCCACCTGGATGTGTTCCTCTGTGATCTGATCTAGGTGATACTGCTCTGGCAGAGGGGTTGGACTGGATGAACTTTTGAGGTCCCTTTTGGCCCCTGACATTCTGTGATTCTGTGATAGTGACTCCACCACTTCCTTGGGCAGTCTGTTCCAATGCTTGATAACCCTTTCTGTGAAGAGTGTTTTCCTCATATCCAGTCTGGACTTTCCCTGGCACAATCCAAGGCCATTAAACTTACAGCTAGGACAGTTTCTTCATGTTTTGTGCAACACTGCATGGATCTCTGAAAATACTTTATAAGAATGTTAAAGAATATTTCATGAAATAATATAAAATATATTTTATGTCTTGATGTTTCATTTTAATGTTTGAAAAACTTATTTTTGTTTCTTGGAACTTTTGTTTTTAAACTTTCCCCCTTATTATATCAGTTATATTTGTGAAAAGCCATGTTTACTTTCCAAAGAAGTGCAAATTCTGAAACTTTATTGCCTGTAACACTGCAAAAGAGAAAATAATGCATGACAATAAAAGAGAAGCTTAAAATAAAAATTTCAGTGAAGAAAATTGAAGATCATACACATTCTCAAAAAGTTCAAGAGAAAAAAAACATTGACTGTGCTCTCCAGCCATTCTTGGCTTTCTGCCTGATCGTTCTCCTGTCTCAGACAAAACATGATAGGTATGCTCATCTGAGTCTGAAAGTTCAAAGGTGAACTCCTAGAACCTGGTTATGAGGATCAAAGTCTGGGCATTGATCTAAAATGTGAAGTAGCAGAGTTGATGTAAGCAGCTGCTCCCAATAGTTGTAATTGAAGAATTGCTTCAGACTGTTGAGATGGAGCAGACAAGGACTGTTTTATTATGCTTTTACATAAAGTAATCTTTACAGTCCTGCAGCTCTTCCTTCTTGAGGTTCTTCTATTTCTGTAAAGACTACTTAATCTGCTCCCATATTTCATGGCAGTGGTCAGCCTTGTTTGTTCCTAGCTGGGTCCCAGCAGAAGCCAACTTTTACAGTCTAGACAACAACATACCTGAACCTCCTGGCTTGTCTACCCTTCTACTGAGTCTGCCAGAGAGTCTCTAAATAGCTTCTCTTTCCTTATTTTCCTTTATTTGAGAGATGACAAGCCTTACCTTTCTATTTCAGGTGTAGAAGAGATGAGAACAGGATCAGACAGGTCTTTTTCTTTGTTCAGCTCCTTTTTTTTCTGGAAAGATGCTTTCCCTTCAGATTTGAGAGTCTATCCAAATTGGGCTGGTTCCCATTACTAAGAGACTGAAAAAATGGCAACTCAGGTTTTGATATGGTCCTTAATGCAATGGTTTCATCTACATGCTGGGCACGAATGGCTGAATGCTAGGCAATTGACTGTTTCTTAGAGGCTGCTGAGCCAGTAGGTAGGGAGAAATGCCATGCAGTTTCTATGCCTGAGCAAGAACCAAGCAAGCATTGGCTTCTAGAGAGAGAGTAGAATTAGAAGGACCATATAGGCTGAAGTTAGCAGTTGGTGGTACTATCCATAGCATGACTGCACAGACATGTATATTCTTGAATTTATTTTTTAGCCTCCTGAAAACAAGCTTAAAGTGAATCTTACATGCAGACATTCAGAGGCTAGCTAGTATACTGTCATGTTCACCTCACTGGTACTTTCCCTGTGTGCTTTCATGTGCAGAAAGCTTAGATTATGAAACATTTCCTGTCAAGGAGGTTACCAACAGCTAAAACGCTGTGGTTTGTGCCGGGTGAAATGTCTTTGATGCAGTGCTGAGAGCATGGCACATACAAAGCTTGCACACATTGCACTTCCTAATATTCTGTAACGTCTGTGACCCCAAGCAAATTAACGGACAGATCAAGCAGCAAATTAATTTGAATGGTTTTCCCAAGTATTTCCATGTTTTTAATCAGGTTGGGTTGGTTTGTTTGTTTGTTTTGGGTTGTTTTTTTGTTTTGGGTTGGTTTTTTGTCTTTTTGTTTTGTTTTTTTGAGCCCATTTCAACTCCTTACTCATGATCAAGCAATTTGGAGGTCCTAAACTTTAACCTTCTGATGTGTGCTGCCACTGGTATTCCTGCATACATTTCTGATCTGTGTGGTTGAGAGGATGCTGGAAGTCCTGGCTTTCCCACTTATAAAGGCTTCCTGGAATTTTGTTTCTCTCAAAGTGAAGAGGAACCTCAGAATTTTCCTCTAGCTTCAGATGAATGAACTTGGGAGCAGTGCTCACATTATGTGGTGATGCACGTTATCATTATAAAGAACCTGTTGATACCACCGGTGAACAGTTACCAGGAGCCTGAACAGAACTGGTGTCTGGGAATTGGACAGGAAGATTAACCTGGTAAGCAAGAGCTTGTACAATCAGGGGATGTGCTGGAGAGCTGCTCATTCTTGTTATGATGTGAAGCACAGGGGAAGAAGCATAGTGAACTGAAAATCACAGGCAGTGAAAACAGAAGATCAATAATTTCTGCAAAGTGTACTTTGAACTTACTAGGTATCAACTAACAGAGTAGAACGTGTCAAGCTATCCAAGTCTTTTGTCTAAAAACATGTCTCTGTGGCTGCAGTGCTAAGCTTTACATAGCTAAACTCCCCCACCAACAGACTAACTGAAGTTAAAGAAGGTAACATGGATAGGTAGGATTTCCCCAGAGTATTAATACCAGGAGGAAACACATGAGTTTTTTTGGTTCAGAACTGAGATGATCTTTTCCCACCCAGGCACTCCCCTCCCATGAATGGATAAATACTTGTTTGGAATGAGAATAAATACTCATTCTTGAATCCATCTAAAATATCACCATATTTGGATTTTGCTCTGCATATGTCATTTCACAAAGAACCAAATTCTAAGGAGCATAATATTTCAGCTGAGTAGTCTGTGTTTTCTCATACCAGCTAAATTTATTCATCTCTAATTCTGAATTCTTGATTATTTTTCAGTCATGGACCAACCAGTTTGGAGGAGTTAAAAAAACAGTTGTTCTCCACCTATTTTTAGAACAAACCTTTTCCTATAATACAGTTTCTGGGCAGGATTTCTCACTTCCGATTTCTGTCCAGATGTTAAGATTTGGAACCACTGGAAGAAAAGTTGACCTCATGGTATTTCCATCAGGTTCCACTAGTGGAACAACTGGAAACCTCATGAGGAAAGCCCTTCTCTGTCTAAGTGTTCAGACTAGTTTTGCAGACTCAAGAGCTTAGGAAACTTTAGATAAGTTTTGAGTAAGCATCAAAATATTTGGATGCTTATCAGAACCGAAAGCAAACTGAACATTACGAAGTTCATTCATCATTCTTTGTAAAACCACACAAGTGGTAACAAAATCACAGGGTGACATAGAAAAGAGAAAAAGGTCTTGGAACTGCACTTTTCAATAAATTATACAAAACTCTGTGAAAATTTGACCTGCCTTTATAACTTGTATTTCATTTCCTGTGCATACGCATTATTATAAATAACACAAGCATGTACTATCTGTTCCTCAATGCAAACAAGAAACATGACAATTTTTGAGCCTTCAGGAAAAAAACCCAAACCAAACCCAAACCCTGAACATTTCAAAGTACATTTTATGTTGCCCTTGATAACACATCACCCTTGAGTGAGTACGTGGGCTTACCTTCACTTTCCAAATAGGGAACTGAGAGAGAGAGAGAGAGAATGCCCACCTCTGTTATTGTAGGCATATACCATTCTATGTAAGGACTAGACATACTAGCTGAAAGATATGGGAAGGCATCAATGCCTGCCCTAAATGCCTCTCTAGGCATTTAATGTAGCGTGCTAGAAACATTAACATATTAGCAGATTTAGTTGGTGATTGTACTATAAAAGGCTGCATTTAGATATGGAGAATGAGTGCTCCTATGGGTACTGGTCCTTTCTCTTGTGAAAGACGCATGCTTCCTCCCTCTCTGCCTTTATTGCCTCATTCATTTTTGGAGGACAATGACGAAAGAAACAGCACCATGTCCACAGACCACAATGTATTGGGTCTAATTTAAGCTTCCTGGAGCCCAAAAGCCTAACAGCACAATACAATAATAGGATGCATTCCCCTCTCCCCGCTTTGGAAAGAAAGGAATTAGATGTTGAGAGTGAAAAGGGGTAAAACACCCAAAGAATAGTCATGCTTCAATTTGTTAGTTAAAAGAAAAAAATCTAACAATAAATAAAAAGTATTTAAGGTAAGGGGATTTACAAAAAGGTATAGGGAAGGGAAACAAAATGCAAAATATATATACAACCGGATTGATGGCAATGGATGGAGGTAGATTCAGGAGGTAGTTGTCCCACCATGTGGCAAAACCAGGAGCAGCAGGAACAAGAGTGCTGCTGGCAGGCAGGCAGGTCAAACAGAAAGAGAAACAGAAAGTACCTCTGTTTTTATAGGGGGTCTAGACAGGAAGCTAGAGTGGGCTAACCACTACACCTGGGTCAGGTTCAGACCACCCCCAGGAGGCTTAACCCTTTACACAAAATAATAGCTCCCCAGTCATATTTCTGCCCCACACAGCACTCCTCCTCCACCTTCTCCTTGCTCAATAATAGGGAACTGGATCCACCCTGCACTGGAATTTCATGCATCATCTTAGCAAGTAAGGCACATGTAAACAAAAGAGTGCAAACCCCTAACTACTACTGAGGAAGAAGGGTGAGTGTGTGAGGTGGCAGAAGACCTGTGTGATGATTAAGGGAAAATCTCAGCAGGTGGCAAGTCCAGAAGGAAGATGCTAGGAGAATGGTAGAAGCGATGAAGACGGATTGGTGGAAGTAGGCTAGATGGATGAACCAAAGAGGTGCTGAAGATATGCAAGATAAATGGAAATGCTGTTGCAGAGTCAAAAAACGGCAAGAGAAGTCATGATAATGAAAGAGAAAAGTATGGCAGAAGGAGGTACAGGAGGAAACCAATAAATTAACTTGAAAACCATGAAAAATATGAAATAAACATTATGTTTATTAAAATTAAAATTATTAGATCAAAAGGAAATGGGTGTGGAAGAGATGATGTAAGAACTTGGACCTCAAATGAGTATTTTTGTAAATATTTTAACAATTTAACCAGAAATACACTTTTTTTAAATGAACCTGAATGCAGACATCTATTAAGCTAATGAGAAAAATGGAGCTGAATTTGTTCTAGTCTGCCTGGAATGGCTCCCAAGGCTGCTTGGTTCAATAGTCAGTAGGATTTAAAACTGACTTTTTATACAGTTTCCATAATAACCAGTTGAGATTCAGAAAGGCCCAAACACCCCCAAATTCCTACTGAATTCAGTAAGAATAATGTTTGTTAAACTGCTCTCCAAAATTTGGCCCTTTATCTTGTATCAGACACCCTTCCTCCAACAGGTAAACCAATCTCCTGACCAAAACCAAGGTTTTTGTCCTGAGTTACAATGACTAAATTACCTTGTGTTATTGACATAAACATTTCAAAAGACAAGAAGAATCGTTATGATGTTGCCAGTGACCATTATTAGTGACAAGGTCTTTAGCAGCTGTTCTTAATTTCTTTACTCTCAGTAGAGAAAAAGGCGTTTATCTGTTGTTTTTTCTTGCAGCTGTTACTACTTAAGCTTCTTAAAGCACATCTAGAGGAGTATAATGGTAACTTAAGACATCATCGGCTTAGCTGTAGTGTTGGATCTCAAGACAGGTTACTGATTTCAACCAGTATTTATATTGTAATCAGCAGTGGAAATAACGTGAAACTGCTCTGCCTACACAAGCAGAGCTGATTCCCCCTGAGGTGAAGGGAAAGGTTCCCACTGACTTCAGCAGGCTTTGGATTAAGTTGTGGGTAAGGAGCTGTGCAGGGTGAATATTGGTGACAGAACCTGGGGCTCTGCCAGATAAACACAGAAAGAGAAACAGGGAATTTCAGAGTGCTTCATTCCTGGAAGAGATGAGACTTTCTATCCTTTGTATTTTAGCTCTAATTATTCCCCATCCAAAAAAAGGTCAGGAGGAAAGAAGCAGGGAAAGAAGACCAAACTTTTCTTTTGCTCTCAAATCATCAACAGAATGTGAGTACATTCATGAGAAACCAATCTGTTTTAAATAGTCTTTACCAACAATGACAATGATCAAGCTACAGGAATCATAGAATGGTTTGGGTTGGAAGGGACCTCGGAAGGTCATCTAGTCCAACCTGCTGTGGTCAACAGGGACATCCTCAACTAGATCAGGCTGCCCAGAGCCCTGTCCAGCCTTATCTTGAATGTCTCCAGGGGTGGGGCCTCAGTCATCTCCCTGGGTAACCTGTTCCAGTGTTCCACCACCCTCATGGTAAAGAACCTCTTAACATCCAACCTAAATCTGCTCTTCTCTAGTTTGAAGCCATTGCCCCTTGTCCTATCACCACAGGCCTTTGTAAACAATCTCTCTCCAGCCTTCTTGTAGACCCGCTTCAGGTACTGGAAGGGTCCCTGGAGAGGGACCTGGGAGTGCTGGTGGACAATAAGTTACCCATGGAACAGCAATGTGCCCTTGTGGGCAAGAGATCTAATGGGATCCTGGGTTGTATTAAGAAAAGTGTATCCAGCAGATCAAGGGAGGTTCTTCTTCCCCTCTACTCTGCCCTGGTGAGACCTCATCTTGAGTACCGTGTTCAGTTTTGGGCTCCCCAGTTTAAGAGGGACAGGGATCTGCTGGAGAAGGTCCAGTGGAGGGCTATGAGGATGATTAGGGGACTGGAGCACTGCCTGATGAGGAGAGGCTGAGGGACCTGAGGCTTTTTAGTCTGGAGAAGAGACGACTGAGAAGGGATTTAATAAATGTTTATAAATATCTGAGGGCTGGGTGTGAGGAGGGGCAGACAGGCTCTCGTCATTCGCTCCTTGTTATAGGATAAGGATCAGTGGATGTAAGCTGCAGCACAGGAGGTTCTACCCCAACAAAAGGGGAACTTCTTTACTGTAAAGGTCACAGAGCGCTGTCACAGGCTCCCCAGAGAGGTTGCGATACAGTTAAGATACAGTTAATGGTGTTAGAACCCATAGACAATTCTAAAGAAGGTTTTGAGTTACATATCAGAATGTACACTGGAGAATTCCATTCCCTGTCAGCATCGATTTAATGTTTGTTTGTAAATAGTCAAGGGTTAATACTGTGATATCCTTTTTGATGTACTACCATTTTAATCACATTTGGCAATATTTGGAGCCAAGAAGCAACCTTTTTATCGAATGCTCTTTTATTGAGACTATAGCAAAACATCCCT
>VWZE01010417.1:175457-218357 GCA_013396675.1 Eubucco bourcierii
AAACATCGAGAGGAAAGAAAAAAAAAAATTAAAAAAAAAAAAAAAAAAACCCAACAAAAAACAAAGCATACTGATGCATTGTATTGATGTAATTCTACATAGTTCTGCCAGAACTGAAATCATACCAGTCCAGTCCTCAGGTGTCACTGGAAAGCATTACCAAATACTGTCTAATTGTAGCTACCAAATCGGCTACAGAATTAGCAGGCTTGATGTAGCAACTATTCCATAAAAATAGAGCTAGGGCAAGAGAGGTATCTTGTTCCTCCCAGTATTAAAATCTGAGAAATTGCATAGGAAGTGGAGGCACTGAAAAAAAGGCCTTGCTATTTTCTGTTATAAGTAAGCTTATAATTGTTACGGCCCTCAGCACCAAGCTTTATATAGATTCAATCAGGTAGCCCCACAGCAGGGAGAGACTGAAGAAGTACAGAGTAAATTTTAAGGAAGGACTTATTTTTCATGCCTGATCTACTATTTCCAGTTATTGTTTACGCTTCTTTCATGTCAGAGCACTAACATTAATGAAACCATTTCTGTTTATTGTTTTTTATAGGTCCTTCAAAAACTGACATCTTATTTATCATCTCTAGAACCCAGAATATTAATACACCACTTGTGAAGAGCAAGCTGCAGTCCAGACAAAGCCAGTTAAATTCAATTTCAGTTCAAAGGACAGCAAATAAAGGCTCACAGTGTAACACTGCACAATTCAGAAAGCCAGCCTCCACTGGAAAGTAAAGCATGTATTTACACAGCCTTAACAGGAGGTGAGCTAAGCACAGCCAAAGACCTGCAACCCCTAGCAGATATTCAGGAAGTTCCTTCAATTTTATTTTTTTTTTTTTGTGGTAAGTCCTCTATCTTCCTTACTTCTTCAGGTAACACTCAAATTATAACAGCAATTCCTCTTTTCCCACTTAAAACAAAACAAACCAAAAAAACCAGACACCACCGCCCCCCCCACCCCACATTTTGTACTAGAATAGGCTACTTTCTGTATCCAACAAGTATCCAGGTACTGTCTGCAGACTGGATACAGCTTTAGCAGTCTCCAAGTCAACATACATGAAAACTAGAAATGTAGTTTTAGGAAGTTCACCTCCCTTGGATAAAGTGAGCTCTGATGGAAGACAGTTCTTTTAAAAGCAGTTGTGGTTGCTCCCTCCCTGGAGGTCTTCAAGGTCAGGTAGGATGAGGCCTTGAGTGACCTGTACTAGTGGGAGGTGTGGGGGCTGGAACTAGATGATCTTTGAGGTTCCTTCCAACCTTACCATTCTAGGATTCTATGATTCAAGTAATCTACAGAGAAATACTTTAAGGATCATGTTCTTATTTACTTTACTTTGTTTTTTTGCACACACCACCCCCCCATCCCACTCCCACTTTTTTTTTTTTTCTTCCACACAGACTAATGCAAGGTTGTGATCGAAGATAACATCAACAGTGCTGCTGAAATAATAGCTGAAGAGAGATGTCAGAGACTACCACTTGGTTTTCGACTATGCCAAGAATTTTTCTTTAGAAAGTTATCAGTGTCAACAAAACTATCACTGAGATAAGGAATATTAATACCAAACCAGGAAGCTGCCTTTGGAATGGACAACACTGGATTAGTAACTATGAAGATAACCAGGGTGTCCCAAAATTTCCTACTCTTACAACCACAGTTTTCAGACCATAACCTCCTCATCTTTCAGACCTCCCATACCAAACTTCCTCATCTTGTTCCAGGAACTGCACAGAATTTTTTGAATGTTGCTGCCTGGAAATGCTCTCCACTTGGCAGATAAACCATTTAAACTGAACTGGTGTCTGCCCAGTACTTTAAAAACAGAGAATAGTATATATCAATGCAACATGAAGGCTTTGTTATCTCTCGGGGCATTTCAGAGTGGGATGTGATGATTCTGAAGTTTTATTCTATCATGTAACATATTGTCACACACACAATTATTAAGCTTGCCCACTGGGGTATAAGGGCTGTGTCGTGGTTTCTTTAAAGAGTGGAGAGAATGAAATGCTCTCAAATGAATTGGAAAGAAATACAAAATTGTATTTGAAAAGAAAGAAATTGTATTTGCTGCATCAAGCGCAGCATGGCCAGCAGGGTAAGGGAGGGGATTCTGCCCTTTTACTCTGCTCTCGTCAGACCCCATCTGGAATACTGTGTACAGTTCTGGAGCCCCCAGCACAGGAAGGGCAGGGAACTGTTGGACAGGGTCCAGAGGAGGCCAGAAAGATGATCAGAGGGCTGGAGAAGCTCTGCTATGAGGACAGACTCAGAGAGTTGGGGCTCTTCAGCCTGGAGAAGAGAAGGCTTCCAGAAGACCTTATAGTAGCCTTCCAGTATCTGAAGGGGGCCTACAGGAAGGCTGGGGAGGGACTATTTACAAGATCTTGCAATGGCAGGAGAAGGGGCAATGGGTTTAAACTGGCAGAGGGAAGATTTCGACTGAATGTTAGGAGGAAGTTCTTTACAATGAGGGTNAAAATTATAGACCACATACAGGATACATGACAATCCCCTTAAACCTTCCCCCAACCCAAAACTAATCTGTGACCCCAGATGCTGCTCCTCCCCACACCTGTCCCAGGCACCTCTGCCACCCCTAGGCCCAAACAAGGCCTCTGCAGGCCACTGACAGGCTCGCTCCTTACATGTTTACCTACATAAGCAGCTCCAGGCAGAGACAGGCAGGAGGGAGAGCAAAGGAGAGCAAGTTTGCCTTATAGAATCATAGAATGGGTTAGGTTGGAAGGGACCTCAAAGGTCATCTAGTTCCAACCCCCTGCCATAGGCAGGGAGACCTCCCACCAGAACAGGTCACTCAAGGCCTTGCTGCCATCTTATAAAGAGATGACATAAATATGGGATTGTGTAACAATATTTCACTCCCTGGTGTCCACCCCCTGGACTCCTCTGCTCCCTAGAGGATTTTTAACTCTGTGGTTCCCAAGCCTGCAACAAACTGGAAAGAAGAAGTGAAAACCCCCTCCCCCCCAATTTTTAATTTTTGTTTGATGAAAACTCACAGTAAATTCCATGCAGCTCCATACTGTTCATTCAGCAGAAGAATTCACTTTATGCAGTCAGAGTCCATTCTTCTCTTGTACATGTCACTTTGTACTTCACCATGGCAACTTCTCCCCAGTGAAGTCTTTAGTCATGAAAGAGGGAAACTGGAGGGCAATTAAAGCTCCTGCTAATTTGGTGTGTTGGAAAAGAACTGTTACAGTACCTGTGTTTATTCTCAGGTTATGTTTCTGTGCCTCTGTCCAGATTTTTTTGTGTTAAAAATAATGTGATTTTAATATTGTCATCCTGGAAAGTTAAAAAGATATACTCAGAAATTCCTTATTTCACTTGGAAATGTTCCTTTTGTACTCACTTGCTTGTTTACATACCATTTGTCTTGTTTTCAGTGTGGTAATTTCCACAGTGTATGGTAGTACAGAGTCTTAATTTATAACACCTTGTTCAGTTGTCCTCAGCCTTGGAGTTGTGATTGCCAGGCCAAAAGCACAGCTAAAACTCAAACATCAGTGGAGGATGAAATTGGCAGTAAGAGCACTAATGAAAAGAAAGGGTTGGTTTAGACTTCCTAGAATGACCACACTCATTGAATTCCAGGCATGATTTATTTTTTCCTTCTAGTGTTTGGGTAAGTTGAGTGCTGTGTGGAACTAGCTCTGAGTTGCCTTTGTTATCCATTAATAATGTGGAGTTTTCAGATATTCTCCTGTAAGACTGAGAACCTGTGACTGGTTATGGAAAGCAGAATTTACCTAGATATCCTCCCCTCAAATTACTTGGACAGAACATGCTGTTTCCCAGTTTGTTTCCCTTCTTTACCACTGGCGTCACTTATATATAAACTTTTGCCTTAGCTCAGTTCAGGATCAAAGGTTCTGCATTTATACATAATATGTATTAGAACATTAAAGTTTCTTAAAGTTTGGCAGAACTACAGGGGGAAAAGCAGAAAAACACTCTAAGAGTGACTAAACCAGAGAACACAGATTAGATTGTTCGTTGCAGTCATCTTTCACAGTGGATACCAGCTCCAACCAGACAAGTGAAAGGGGTGCAGTCTGTGCTCCACTGAAGCCAGAAGCCTGGTTTGACAGAGAGATAACAGTGTGTAAGTCTCTGCCCCAACCATTGCCTCTCTCATGCCTGCACCAGCATTCCTACAGCAAGCAGATGCAGAGGAAACATTGCCCCGAGGAACAGAATTGGTACTGAAGTAGTAGTACATTTTTAGCAGTGCATTTCAGGACTGTTGTTCAAAAAACATATGAACAGGTTTTACTTTGTTTTATGTCAGTTTTACTTTAACTTTTTTTTCTGCTTTGCAGAAAAGCAGAGATCACTCGGGTAGGCCACAACTCCGCCAACAAGTCTGTTCCTTATGGATGATCATCCTTATGGAAGATTCCTTTTCCAGAGCCTGATAAAGTTGACCTTCTGTACATCAATGACAAGTTCTTTTGGAAAGACAATATAATGTATTAGAACTTTATGGTGAAGAAATTTTATCAGGTGAAATAAGCAGCACTCAATTGCTGAACCTATGATTTTGCTTCCTCTCAATAGCAACTTTTCATAAAATTAGTTTTATTGAGCTAGTACTATATGAAATGGAAAACATGTTTAATAGATGAAGGGCCACTAGTTGAATTAGACTCATAATTTACTACTAAAATAACATAAAAGTTTAAACTCTAAACATTAGAAGTCCATCACTGTGTCAAGGTACAGGCTAGAATTTTTTTCCCCCACTTTGGTTCCAGTCCCATATTAAGGATTGTTCAAAAAGTAATCACAGTTAGATATAAAAATGCACAGCCCTCCCTTTAGAACTTCTGATCCATTAGGAAGGTAGAAAAGTCACAGTTCTGTCTGACCTTCTTCTCTGCATGGCTTCTAGTTTTGTCAAGGAAGCAGTACACAATAAGTGTTGACTCCTAACAAGCAAAAGTAGGAAGTCTAATTAGTCTGGAAAGAGATTTCCTTTGTAGTCTAGCTGACACTGGATACACTTTAACACGTTAATACACTCTTACTTCTAAAAGAAGAAGGGTGCTTTGTAAAGCTCTGACATGCTTACACCCTGTCCTACTGTGGTCAGAAGTACTGCTCTTGGATACTCACCAGAGCAGCTTTCAAGACAAAATTAATACATAAATCTTATTTGGTTTTCAAAATGGCACTCCTATTTGAAATCACTTACTCAGAACTAAAGAAAATAAAAACACCGCAGCACACCCGTTGAGTACAGAACTCCCCCACATAGAAAACTATCAGCAAGTTAATGTAGAGTTGTGCTTGGGGATGCCTTTTGACATGGTGTTTCTGCTTGGAACTCTCCCTTCTTGCTTCATTTGGGTTTGTACACTAAGGTTTGGTTATTCTAGAATCCTCCAAAAGATAAAGCAGAACATGACCAAAATGACATCTGCACCGTGAAAGGTGGTCTCATGCCTTTTCCCCGCTAAACTAGTCTTGGTTCACCGGATTTTCATTTTGGTAAATCTAGTTAAGTTTCACATGCAAAACTGTAATTAGAGAAAATAAACAATGATGTATCTTCTTAAGAAGTAATACACTTAAAATTATAATGGAAAGAACAACTGGAAAAAAAACCCAAACCAAAACAATAGTTTTTGTCCGTGTGCAATAAGGCTAAATACAAAAAGTCATAGGAAGAGATGCAATTTTGTCCTTTCGGTTTACAAATTGGGTTGTATAAAATGCTCACAAGTAATACTTTAGGGAGGGGAAAAACACACACAGCTAAAACAAAAAAACCAAAGAAAACAAACAAACAAGAAATAAAACAAAAAACCAAACCAACCCAAAAAAAAAAAAAAAAAAAAAAAAAAAAAAAAAAAAAAAAAAAAAAAAAAAAAAAAAACAAACCAAAAAAAAAAAAAAAAAAAAAAAAAGAAAAGAAACCAAAATAAAATAAAAAAAGAAATCACCACCTTTGGTTAGCCTAGGACGAGATAGCAAAATAAGTGAATTGTTCCATCCAGAGCTAGGCTGCTTTGAACAATAATGCAGTCCTAGAACAAAAAGCGAGTTGTGGAAACTAGTACCTCATTAAAAAAAAATAACAAAATTCTATAGCATGCCAACAATGTCAAGGCACAGGCAGAAAACTGCAGCCTCCAGGAGTGCCCAGATCAGGTGATGCCAACTGGTAATTACAACTCCCATTTCCAAGCAAATCTCAAATGTGGCAAATAGAGTACCACTAGGAAGCAACATACCTGAATGAATTTATATCACAGACTCCACATACACCAGACTGCAAAGCAAATGGACAAAATCATGACAGCCATTGATGATATTCAGTCTGCATAAACTTTGAACCTGTGTTTAGTAGCTGAAATCTTCAGAATAAACTAAGCCCTAAAGCTCTGAACTGATTCTTAAAGAGTTTGTTTGGGGTTTTTTGTTTGTTTGTTTGTTTTTTTGGGGGTGGGGGGTGGGAGGTGTGTTATTTGTTTAAATTATGGTTGCTCCACTCTGTCCAATCTGGACTGCAAGTCCTCCAGCATCTTCAAATTTTCCCTCCTCCCCCACTGTCATCCCTGAAGTTCTCCTTTACATGCTTTGCAATCCCTTCTCCAAAGAATATCTGTCCAAGATACTTTCTAAGAACCTACCATTCCTGTAACAGTTACAGAGATTCATGGAAATCAGCTTGCAGCAATGCATGAAATAGCAAACATATGTATAAGCACCCTCCATCCCAACAGAACAGAGTAAGCCCTTCATCAGCAACTCAGAAATTTCACAATATACTGTTAATTTAAAAAAAAAACAAAAACCAAACCCAAAACCAAACAACAGTTACTGACAAATCAGAAGTACCTGCCATTACTGTTGGCACAGTGTAGGGGGAACAACCAGGTTTCTTTTAAACTGTTGGTGTGATCTGCTTATGACTCACAGTGACTCTAGGAACCCAGCTGGCTGCATGTAACTCAAAGCATTCAGAGAGAGGTAAACAAAATAAAAAGAGGTAATTTTTCTTGTACATAAACATCCACATTGCATAATCTTCTTCACAGAGTATTCTACATAGTCATTGAAAGCTCTGATTTCAGCACTAATTTCAGTATTTTAGTGAAAGATCTCTGCAGCTCTAGATTCCTCCTCCCATAAGCAGAAAGCAGTTAGACACTAAATTAGATGTGATAGAATCAGACATTATTAAGATGAATACCAGTGTTCATCTGCTGAATTTTATTAGCTTGTTTCTCATATAGAATCTGACCAGGTCATTTTCTTATCTCCCTGCCTATTTTGATAACACTAATCAAAATCTGTGTTAGGAAGAAAACAACTGAAGAAAGCTCTACTTGCATCGGTGGCTGAATGCTTGCAACAGATTCCTGGATTTAGTGTGACTCTGAAGCATGTGGGACTGTTTGTGAATGCAGTAACACAAGTTTTTTGGTGGCAAGTGTAGCATTGAAAGAAATACCAGATAGAAACGGATGTGCTATGCTGTCTTTTAAACATTTCCCAAAATTTGTGATTTCCCTCTATCTGGTCTAAAATACAACTTTAAGTACAACAGTAGTTATCATAGAATCATAGAATGGTAAGGTTGGAAGGGACCTCAAGGATCATCTAGTTCCAACCCCCTGCCATAGGCAGGGACACCTCCCACTAGTACAGGTTACTCAAGGCCTCATCCAATCTGGCCTTGAACACATCCAGGGAGGGAGCATCCACAACCTCCCTGGGCAACCTGTTCCAGTGCCTCACCACCCTTACTGTAAAGAACTTCCTCCTAACATCTAGTCTAAATCTCCCCTCTGCCAGTTTAAGCCCATTGCCCCTTGTCCTGTCATTGCAGGACCTTGTAAATAATCCTTCCCCAGCCTTCCTGTAGGCCCCCTTCAGATACTGGAAGGCTACTATCAGGTCCCCTCGAAGCCTTCTCTTCTCCAGGCTGAAGAGCCCCAACTCCCTCAGCCTGTCCTCATAGGAGAGCTGCTCCAGCCCTCTGATCATCTTTGTGGCCCTCCTCTGGACCCGCTCCAACACTTCCATGTCCTTCCTGTGCTGAGGGTTCCAGAACTGCACACAGTACTCCAGGTGGGGTCTGACGAGAGCAGAGTAAAGGGGCAGAATCACCTCCCTTGCTCTGCTGGCCACGCTGCTCTTGATGCAGCCTAGGACTTGGTTGGCTGTCTGGGCTGCATGTGCACACTGCAGGCTCATGTTGAGCTTTTCATCAACCCAGACTCCAAGGTCCTTTTCCTCAGGGCTGCTCTCCAGCCATTCACCACTCAGCCTGTATTTGTGCTTGGGATTGTGCCTACCCAGGTGCAGGACCTTACACTTGGCCTTATTGAATTTCATCAGGTTGGCCTGGGCCCAACTCTCCAGCCTGTCCAGGTCCCTCTGGATGGCATCCCTGCCCTCTAGCAAGTCGACTGTGCCACACAGCTTGGTGTCATCTGCAAACTTGCTGAGGGTGCACTCCATTCCTCTGTCCATGTCACTGACAAAGATGTTAAAAGTTAGCTGAGCAGTTTAACTTAGAGAAAGCTCTGGATGAAAAAAACGTCTGTTCAAATCTCTCTTGTTCTGGACAGAGAAATTAATCGATGGTGCAACCCACCAAGAAAACTACTTGGAAGGATGAGTGCCTCTCTTACATTTTACTGTTTTGAGACTTCAAATACGTAACAGCTCTGGTTTCAATTAGAACTTCCCTTTCTCCTAGGTTTGAGCCTGGTTCTGTTGGCAAGTCTAATGAGGAAATAGGAGTCTCAAGGGAGGAGTTCTAGAAGAAAAACTTGAGAGCAAGAGTTCAAGTGTAGTGAAGAAAAACTGTATCATCATTCTGAGTATGTCTGAGGCTACCAGCTGTCAAACACTGGAGATAGAGGTAATCTAAAATGCCATCAGGTCAAAGAGGCTAGCCATAGCACACAGGATGAATGGTTTGGATTGCATCCCACAAGAAGCTCTCTCAACCACTCCTTTGTAGCTGTATCTGGTACAGGTGCTAAACACTGTCTCTTTCAAAAGATGATTTCTTATTGCAGGATAATTTTTTTTCAGGATTCAAGATACACAGAGCAGACATTAATACATGTGCTCTGGTATCCTCCTGGGAGGCCCAGGGTGTTGGACGACAATAGCTTTGTGCCACTAGCATATCTGAACCCAAAGGAGATTATTTGGTGAAGCTTCATATGTTATCAGATTGTCAAGTGGTCGATGGTCTACTATCTACATAGCCACTCAGTTCTTGTGCTTGCTCTTTTCAAAGGCCACGGTGGACACAGAACCACAGAAACATTCAAGTTGGAAAAGACCCTCAGCATCAGAGTCCAACTGATTACTCTACAAGGTTCACCTCTAAACCATAGCCCCAAGCACCACATCCAAACGACAAACACATCCAAGGTTGGTGACGCAACCACCTCCCTGGGCAGCCCATTCTAGTGCCTGACCACTGTTTCCTAATGTCCAGTCTAAACTTACCCAGTCACAGCCTGAGGCCATTCCCTCAATTTCTATCACTATTTACCTGTGAGAAGAGACCAGTACCAACCTCTCCACAACATCCATCTACATAGCTGTAGACAGTGATGAGGTCTCCTCTCGGCTTCAGCCACAGTGGCTTCTGTGTTTGGGCACATGAATGAAACGAGACTCTTCTGTCTTTGCACATTCAATCAATGTTCCTAGTTATCTGAGTATGATGTCAGGAATTTGAACTTAACTACCCAGCGAGTACCAGTCAGCAAGACATTTAGTTTGAAGCGATGATGGAAGAATCCACCAAGATGTAGACCGATAAAACACATTATCACCATGAAGTACTTCTGCAAGTTCTGCAAGTTGTCTGCCAAGATCTCAAGGAATTACTTTAAAGTCTTAACAGACAGAGCTGCAAAAAAATGGCTGATACTCTGGGTCTTCTCTAAAGTCCCTTACAAAGAGAAAGCCTCTTCAGCCTTAAAAAAAAAAAAAAGTCTGGAAAACTCAAGGTTCTCAGCCTGTGCATTGTTTTTCCCTTTTCTAAAGGCTGGAATGTGAAAGAGCTTTGATGTTGGGAGGCATAAACAGATGTTTCCTCTTGGGAGCTCAAGTCCTTACATTTTGCATAGCTGAAGGCTAAGAAGACAAGGAAGCTGACTGAAGATCAAGAGATTTCTAGATGGGAGAGTAGCCATCGAGAGCAAATGCTTGCAGAAACTCATCTTAGTTTTAATCTAAAACTTGAGCTGTGTGAACCAAGGGAAAAAAAGAAGTAGGCTGTTCTAAGGCTTGACCCGGAGATTTGCACAGTGCATAGGCATCATCTGTTTCCAGTGACTGCAAAGAGTGATTCAAAGCAGTCAAAAGAGGCAAGATGATCTCTGAAAAGATGAACTGTGACAGAAGAAAGGAGTTGTGGAATTAGGACTTAGATTTCAGTAGACAGTAATCTTGATAGGTATTTTCACTGTCAGAAACTGAAGAAATTGCAGGTGCTAGAAATGCAGTAATAGTGTACTCTAAAGAGTCTGTGGGAGAAATAAAGCATCTAAAGCTGTATGGTAAGGGGAACAAAACCTCTTCAAAGGAGAATTGAATGTTCTGATTTAAGTAGGTGGTTGAGAGTGAACAAGAATGTAAGTTGCCCTCTTTCATGACCACCTTCAATACACACGGCAGGATCTGTACTGTGGGGGTTGTGCATTCCCACAGGTGTGACTAAAAATTTCTTAGGTAATAGGAATTGTGTTTAGATATAGCTGCACTGTGAAATGCAGTGGCAGAGCCTTCATGGTAGTCTTCCTTCTAAGTGCAATTAGCTTCTCTAAGGTTTACTGTTATTATTTTGCATAAAGTACAAATAAACCCTCAGCATTCCTAATAGAAAACAAACAGAAAAGAGTCAAGACTCCCACCTCAAAATCTGCCTGTACAAGGATTATGAGAACTCCCATACTGCAGAACTAGCAGGATACAACACTTGGATCCATTCAAGTCATTGTTCTTGCTATATTTTACTGAACAAGCAAAGCTTTCTGCCTGTGCACAACAAACACTTATGTACATGAGTACTCTTACTGCCTCAATACAACCATTCACGTGGGTGAGGTTACTCAAACACAGAAGTGTCAGATAAAGGCCTTATGTGTGTAAAGCTTCTATTATCAAAGGGCTGCTGAGCTGAAGTGCAGTCTTGAGTACCTGCATGCCTGCTTTACCAATACAGATTTAGTATATACAGTGAATAAAGTGTTTTTCCCAAGACTGGGCTCATATACTTGATTACCTTCAGCAGAAAAGAAAGATTTGCTATTTTATATACAGCTTACAGAGACTTCAGTATGGGGTCCTTCCCATAAAGCTGTATTCACACCAAGAGATATGACCTCTATTTTGAACAGTGCATATCTTGACAATGTGCTATACATCTAAATCTTTGATAAGCTTTCATACTTCAAGTTTAAAAGATCTCTGCATTCAGAAACATGTAGTCTGTGGATATACACTAGGTACTGACTTCCCACAATACATAAAAATTCTGCCCTACACTCACTATTACTCACAAAATGTTTAAAATGCATCATGCCACACATCAGAATGAATAGATAAAATTTGGTGTTGCTGGAAAAAATCGGTCATGATGTCCCAGGTCCTGCAATACCTTTTGTCACAGGGTAATTCCCAGATATTCTGGGAGATGGGCCATTACTCAGAGTTGAGCAGAAGTCAGAAAAACCTTTCCTAAAAGCTCTCTGATGGACAAACTGAAATGTTACTTCTGGAAACACTTCAATCCAATCCACATAATCACCGAGATCTCTTAAATTCTTTGTCCCTAATGCCTTAAGAAAGCCATTCTGTAAAGAGAATTTTTTTTCAATAGGTAAGATTTGCATCATCTCAGTAGCCCTTCTTTGCACCTTACTACTAAATAACTCAGTTGACAATGATCACAATCAAACCCAACACTGTGAGTGTACTTACTCTCTGTAGTGAGACAATCCTGTGCAATACATTTTAAATTTGCATTAGCCCACTGAAGTAGGTGAGGGTGATCAGAATTACTCCAGCTTCCAGTATTCTAACTTTTATAACAGAATACTCTTTCGCTATAATCCTAGTGACCAAGTTTTTAGGCTTTCAGTTTCACTCCATTCTAGTCTTCCAGTGAAAGTCACAGATTTTTTCCCAGTTCTCTGCAGTACTTTGCACTACCTTCCAACTTCACATCACCCACAGACTACAAGTGCCATAGACAGTGGCTTCAACCTAAGTCATGGATACAGAAAACAGGATGTGTCCCTAGGCCAATCTCTTTCCATTTCTGTCCTGAAAATAATTCAGAATTTATTGCAATTTCTTTTTCCACCAGCTGTAATCCATCTTTCCATTCGCATGCCTACTTCCACTTAAATATTTCTAGAGTCTTATGTAACCATTACTTAATTTCAGTAAATCAAATTCATTGTACTGACTCTCTGAAAACTTCCCAAACCACATGGTGTAAGGGGCAGAAGGGCTAGAGTATATACTGTATGTTTCCATGCTCACATTTGAACTTTGAGTCTTTTGTTCATAATCTGAAGTAGGATTCTGCTTAATATTGAGGTTAAACTAACAGGTGTGAAGGTGATCATCAGTTGGTTTTTTAAAATACTGCTTTACTTGCTGTTAAATTCTGTTTCTGCTGTGAAATACTAACTCTAAACTTGCAGATTCATTACAAGTTTTTATTTCTGGATTTATACTTACTCTAGTATTGTAGAGTAGAGGGCATGTTGGTCCTTTGATAAGTACATTTTAAGATTTGCATTAGATATTACTACTATATATAAATATCTGCTCATGACTTACAACTACACTGTCCTCATCTCCTCACTCCTGCCCATCATCCCCTAAATTGTCCTGTTGTGATTTTTAACTCCATTTCTTCTGTTCTCATTATACATCTTCTCATTATATATTAATGCCTTCTCTGCTTCACTTGAGAAAAGTGTTTTTATTTTAGGAACTTGTTACTACAATCGACCCTTGTCTTGTTTTCATCTGTCAAGTTTACAAAACTCCTGACTGTATTAAAGTTAAACCTAAGGAAGCCCATTTTACAGATGGGTTAACTGAGGCAAGGAAAAGTTAACAGTTTCACCAACTACTTAACTGGAGGTCAACAAACTCCTAGAGATCAGTTTGTTGGGCTCTGCCTGGGAATATCTGAGCAAAATTAGTTTTTTACATATCCTTTAAATATTAGTCATACCACTGCCAAAGAGCCTCTGAAGCTCAGAAGGGAAGTATAATCACTACATTTTCCCCCACAGCACATACCACATAAATCCCAGACTTGTTAATCTTCTCAAATTACTTGAGAATGTCTAAACATGTGGGCTATCACTCATACTTAGCATTGTACTCAGCCGCAGCAACCTCCCCTCTAGTTACTGGAATACACAGAATAAATACAATGAAAAAAGGGAGGTAAACCAAAGCAGGAAGAAAAGCACAAAAGGAGGAGACAGATTTTTAAGGACAAACATGGATCTCTGTAGTTCTCTGCAGATACCATGCAGCTGCTTAACTACAAAAAGGTCACATCAAATGAATTATTTAATGATTACGACATATTTAATGAGTACGAAGGTTCCAAGGACAAGATCTGCTCCTCTCCATTTTTGGAATGCTGTCAACTTGCACTTTTAATTCTTTCATTTTAGAGCTAGACTAAGTCTCTGTTATTATTTCCTCAACTAGGTTAACCTTCTCCTGTGCTGTAATTCAGATTTTTCTCAGTCTGCATCAAGAAAAGGTGTTTTGAGTTTATTTTTTTGTCATTCTAGTGTTCCTCCCCACTTTTCCTGTCTTCTGTAATATTCCTCATTAAAATCAAGCATCTTTTTCATCTCTTTCAAGGTTCTAAAGAAATCAGCCAACAACTCTAACCTCATTCCAGTTGCTGCTCTGCTCCCATCCCATGTGGGACTCTAAGTATTTCTTCAATTTTCTTCTGCAATAATTTCTGAGTCCCCTCCCATTCTGTGGAGAGTGTGACTTCTCTTTCCTTCCCTGCTGTGTTTCCACACTCTTTCAAGTTTGTTTTTAATGCTCTTATTTGCAAAGTTCCTATTGCAAGATCATTTAGGGCATTACCTCCAAAATGATCTCTGTAATCAGACTGTTCCAATACTCCGGTAAGCAAAATAAAGTTCTGCTGGCAACACAATAGTCTTTTCTTGGTGACTGTGAAGTATCTAATGCAAATCCATATCTTCTTCAGTTCCCTTGTTACTATAGCTGTGCACTGAAAAGTGACGATGAAATAAGAAAAAAAAGCTTTGCTCCTTTCCCCACCAATCTTGGGTACAATTCCAACATTTAAAAATAGGTAGGTAGTCTGAGGTGACTCTGAAGAACAGGTGCTGTCAGTATCAGGATGCACTGGTGATTTAGAAACTTAGCATTGGACCTCAGGTTTTCTTAATGCAGCTATCCAAGCTCAGGCTCTAATTACATAAACAGCAGAACAAGGGACAATTTAAAGGAAAGCAAGGATTACGCTTTAGAAGTAAAGGCACTTTCAAATCTCAAATCAGAACATTAACACAAACCCAGAAATGATCTTTGCTCTTCTGTAAATCTAACTTCCTTTAAATCTGTGTTCTCATTCTTGTTGCACCAGACTATTTTACTGGTGACATTAAAAGCAGAAAATGAAAGATCATTCCTTTGGAATACTACTCAATTAAAAACCAACTTTTGGTGTTACATTAGTAAATATATAGTTTAGCCTTAATATGTCAGCAGTATCTATGTATTTGTGTCTCACATTTTCCCAGTAGTTGTAAACAAGGCACTAATCATGGCTTTTGGTAGGCATTCTTATAGCCCACCACTGAATTTGCACAGACACACGTGTCTATATACACAGGCACTCCCCTTGCCTTCCCAATGCTACTTCAAATACTAAGTTTCTATTTGAAGTTATTAATTTCTCTGTTACTAATTTCCATTAAGTACTATATAGCAACAAATACAATCACATTCTGGAATATGATCACTTAAAAAAAATCTGTGCTTCTGAAACTTGCTTACAAATGACATCATTAAAAATTCCACCTGAAATGACTGCAGTGATTTGAAAACAACATCTCCAGTATTAGTAACTCTGATAAGTGAGCATTAAAAATAAATCTCCACCATTTCATAGACTATGATCTGCTCTGGAAGACATTTTTAAAAAGACTTTTGTAGGAATCCTGATGTAAAGTAAGGAACTTTCCCTACAGAGAGTTCAAAGTACAAAGAATGGCAAAAACCTTTAAGTAATGCCAAAAGCCTTTTAAGCAACAATTACTGAACATTAGTAAAATTCTAGACTACATAAGCAGTGAAACTGAAGATGCAGTATCTGTCAGGAAATTATTCCTTTCTCAAGCAAGACTGAGAACTCACAAACCAAGAGAGAAAGGCCAAGAAGCATGTGGGTAGGAATCATACTGAAGAAGAGAGAGCTGTTGACTGGAGCATGCCACAAAGCCAGCACTCTCCTTTACTCAGTACTGTACTCATACCTGTTGGGAATTGGTTTAAGGGGAGCTATGGTTGATAAAGTTTATCATTCGGAGTGGCAGTAAAGCAAATCAGTCAACACTTGAAGTTCACACAGTATTTAGAGTATTTAACAACAGCACCATAAATTCTGGTGCTTGCTATGAATTCCAATAGGGAATAATTACAGGCTACCTATCTACATTCTCCTAACATTTTCAAATATGTAAACTTTCTGAACTGTTCTCCAGCAATGGTTTGCACTTTTGGGCTATATGCCACATTTAAAGCTGTCCCAGAGGCTGAACTTAACGGAATGGAAATGTTTTGCTATAATTTACTTTAGGCATTGATTTGGATGATAAATACTCATGAGTTTGTCATATTACCTTATAAAACATCTCAATGAAAAAATAAATTGTCAGAGTAAAATAACCATGCAAAACAAAACCCATTATGCTAATTGAGGTATTGTGGTCTGAAGCTCAGTATTTGGATACGTTTCACTTTACAGAACTCATGAGATTTTTATAGAATAAATATCCTAAACTGTAATTTATTTTCAGAAATAATGTCCTGATAGCTTGTCTAAGAAATTCTTAAACTTTTAAATTATCATTTTCATCTCCATTCTCCTCAGAGGTGCTTCATTTCAATTTCTTTCTAGGTTACACATTTGTAAATGATCATTCAAAAAAACCCCAAAAACTCTTATGGTTTTTAGATTGCTTAGCATTTTTTCACTGAATGATTCTCTGCTTTCCTAGGGGATCCCAGAGATTCAACATAATTACAGCAAACAATCTTTCATATACGTGAAGAAATACTTAAATTTTCATTTGTAACCTCCTTAGTTAGGCACTTCCATTTAATGTAATTCAATCACACACACACCCCTCCCCCCCCAAAAGCCCAACCAATTTTAATTGAAAAGTCTTCAATTAATACATTATTATACCATAGCTCACTTATTTTTCCATGTGATGCAAAAGCTCTGATGTTCTTTTTATTATTTTGTAAACAGAAACAGGAGAATTGAGTTTCCTGCTTCGAGTGCTTGGAACTGAAGCTGGTATTAGTAGACACTGGTATCCAAATGAAAGCAACTTCTGATTTTTTACAGCAATACAATATATGTCTTGCTACATGGACCAATGTCCTGCATCCTTCTTCCATCTGAAAAGCAGCTTTTCCAATCAGTGTAACAGCACAATAAAATATGTGAGGTAATTTACAATAATTGCTTTAAGTGATCCTGTTCTGGCAGAGGGGTTGGACTAGACGATCTTCAGAGGTCCTTTAGAGCCCCAACCATTCTGTGACTCTGTAATTTAGTTTGATACTGAAGTAAGAGATCTGTCTTGCATGAAACACTCTACAAAACACAGGCTTGCGGCCCAGGGCACTGCAATATTACTGTCAGAAAAGTTTCAGACAAATTTATTCTAAGGTTCCCCAAACAAGTAAAATCTAATCCAAATCATCCCATATCAGAAAGCAACACAAACAATACCAGAAGTTTTCTCTAATAAACCTTGTTCAACTAAAATGCTTGGGCATGCATTTACAAGTTTCATACTACCCTCTTCAAACCTGCTGTCAAAGACTCTACAGTCTCAAAAGGATATGACTAAATTTTAATGCATGTTTATGTTTTATTTTCTTTTCCTCATCTTTTTTGCTTTGACTATCAGACTGACTTTAGTCACTGCAAACCAGTGCAGCTATAAAGAACAAACAGACTTGATCCAGCAGCTTGGAAAGAAAGACAGATCCAACAATGTGTCATCAAAATTACTACATAAATCAGACATGCTTTATGCTGTACTCAATTATTGTATCACGCCAGAAAGAATAAGATTACTTACTCTTTCTTTTAAACAGCATGGATGGTTTTTTAACAATCAAGAGCTCTATAACTGTGAGGGTAGACCTCATAAAATCTCAAAATTCAGTTTCCAAAATATTTTAATGAAATCCCAACTCTGAAGAGTCTCTGCAGCAAAGCAGACAGGAAGAATATTAGCTGGAAATACAAAGCTCTATGACACTAATAACAGAGATGAACCTACACTTCTTTAATGGCTGGAGAAGCCTTTTTCTCAGCCTTTAAAAAAGCTGGAGCAGCCTTTAAGTAAATCTTCCTCCAAGATCACACTGTCTAGAATTTCTGCCTCCAATTTCAGGATCATCTCTGATAAATATTAGTAGTTCCTTTAAATTATCCATATGCAAAATTGTTAAGTGTTCACACAAAAGGAACAAGAACCAATAATCAAGAACACATATGGCAGTCTGCACAATTGTGGGGGGATTAGGTTGGAACACCATCAAAAGTACACTGTTTGAAGTATCAAGAGATTTTTTTTTTCCAGCATGTTTTAAAATTAAACATGAATGTCCTCAGGCTTCCCTCAACATTGACTTATGTCTTAGATAATACTCAATTTATGCTAGAAAAAAGTCTTTCCCACTGTGGATCTCTCAGCCTTCTCACATGCTCTCAAGTCAGGAGGAAAGCCCTAATCTTAGTTACCATTTTAAAGCTATTATATTTATTAAATAATTGAAATAATAAAGTCAGAGTAAGAATTTTAACAAAAAATTCTTATGCTTGAGTTTTTTTACAGTTTCAGCATTTTGCCATCCCAATAATCTAAATATTGCAAGATGAGTTCTCTTGAACAGTATTCACAGGACTTTCTTCAGTCTCTTGCTGTGTTTCTAGCTCCACTGTTTGTAAAATGAAAACCAAGATACCTACTGTACCATTAATTACTAATCTGACACTGAAACAGTGATTTCAGAGAACTTCCATATAATTCCACTCCCCTAAAAGGTACAGTAAAAGCTGTTAGTTCTTTAGGCAAAAGACATAAATCTGTTGGATGAAGGCTTCATTCTCTGCCTGTAATTAGTAACTTGAGGGCTTTCTGTAGATTCTGCACAGCGGTGCTGACATCTTCATACTGCAAAGCACTGCCAGCATATTTGCAATATTTCTGAGCTCTTGCAAAGTCCTCTGGAGTCAAACGGACTTCCCCTGTAAAAACATAAGTATTACAGTTACTACAAAGGAAATCTGACTGAGGCTTCCTTTCAAACAATTTCTGTGTTTTACTTTGATTTGTGTACTATTATGAAAACTAGATTCATAATTGTGGTAATACTACAGAGACCAAGCTTTGGTTTTTCTTCTGTTTGATTTCCTCCTTCCATTCTTATAACACTGCTGGCGTTTGAAAAACCTAAGAGCATCTTTCTAAACACTGGCATTTGTATGACCTAGTGCCTTTCAAAAGTAAGTCAATACCTTTGAGAAAGATCTGTTCTTCATTTAAGGTAGCAAAGGAGAGCAGGAGAGCTTTTTAACAACAGTAAGTTCACTGTAATCGTATTACCAGAAACAAGAACAGTTGTTTTTTTGTGTTTACAGTATAATTACTTTGCTCTCTTCTTCAGGAATAACACATTACTACAAATTGTTCCTTCTCAATTCGAGTAACATTTCAAAATGTAGAAGCATTTCTCACTGGTGTGTTTTACACCTTTTATATTTCTGTTTTATCCATGTTTATGTTTCCAATTTTATGTAAGATGAGTGAAAGCAATTCCATTAAATGTGCTTTTTTTCTTTTAATTCTGGAGAACACTAATGAAAAATATTCTCATAATATAATATAAAACAATCAACTGTTACTGATTAATCAGAATATATTCTTGACATAAGTTAAAACATTGGGAGTTCTGTAATGCTTGCTCAAACACAGGCATTCAGTCTCCAAGAAAGCACAGTAGGGATTTATGTCTTTCCTAACTGGCAGAATATTCAGTATGTGAACGGCATCACTAATGCATGCATAAAATAAAAGCACAGTTACGTTACTGTCCCTCCTTCCACCCACAAATTCACTAGGAGTTTTAGGCCTAAACTCATGACACTGATAACCTGCAGATAACTTTTAAAGCCTTTACTCATGTTCTTTCAAAGCAACTTAACTTGTAGAAGTGTGATTTTTCTGGACATGAATAATTCATTATATGCAATACTAAAGATTTATTTATTAGGTTTCTCACACAGCATTTTACAGATTAAGAAAAAAAAGGCATTTTTAAATGCACCATAGATCTTATATAAAAATTGGTAAAACAAAGATTTAACTTTCCAGTTAAGCAAGGACATCAATATACTGAAATTCATTTTTTATCACACAATTTCAGTTAGCTGGATTCCTCTCAAAACAAAACTTGCTTAGCAACATTGTGAGAATGTTTAATACGAATCTCAGTTCTTATCAGAAAATGTCTGTTATATTTGCTTTCCCTTTCCCCAGTTTTAAGAACAGCTTTTGAACAAATACAATGGAAAACCTGGGAATATAAAAAAATGGACTGGTCTGCTGGTTTACAAAACAACCCTATCCCAATAAAAACCAGAATGGTTAAGCGTTGTTAAGATTAATTTTATCAACTTTAAAAATATACTCTAGAAGTCTACTTATTTTCCTATTAGTAAATAAGTAATTATGACCACAAAAATAACTGTTGGCTATTGGAGCACATGACAACTTGGTAAGCTCATTATATTAGTTTACTGATGAATACATAAAGCCACATAAAATCTCTTAAAGTATATATGCATGAATAAATACACAAGAGGGAATACATAAAACACAGGCACACATTTAGCTTATTTTTTAACCTAATTAAAATCACAGAATAAAAGCAGTTGGGGTCATTCTGAACTTTACTGAACATCTTTAAGAATTGACCAAGTTCCCCTCAAAAGTGGCTTTATGCTGTGATGCCAAAAGAAACTATAAAACTGTTCTTTAAAAACTGGCCAAGGCATCAGTCCAGTATTCAACTAATTTATTGGAAGGAAGCCTAAATTCACCAGTCTAATCTTATTTTTACAGTATGAGCTCTATTAACTTTTTGCTGGCATGAAACCTTATCTATTATAAAACCTACTTCAGATGCTATTATGACATAACTTGAGGTAAAAAAGTTAACAATTTAAAATTTATAAATGAAAAAGTTTACACAGTAAGGGTGTTGATCTTTTGATGTACTCAGTGGCCTCAGCTCCTATTGAAGTCAGCACCTCACAATGGACAAGCAGGATAGAAATAAAACAGCTCTGTGTTCTTAAGCTTTCAAAAGAACACGAAATGACTACAATGTCTGTACTTACAGCAAAGTTATAGACATAAAAGTTCATAGGCGTCTTCAGTTTACACATTCTAATGGTTAATTGGTTTTGGAGAAAAGGAAAAGAGCTTTGTAGAAAAGAACCTGGTGGTCCTGGCTGTCACCAATTTGTCCACGAGCCAACAATCTACCTTTGCAGCAGAGAAAGCTAATGGCATCCCAGGCTGCGTTAGCCGTGGTGTTGCCTGCAGCTGGAGGGGGGTAAGCCTTCTCTTCCGTTCAGTGCTACTGAGGCCATACCTGGAGCTATGTGTCCTCAGTACAAGAGAAACTGACACCCCAGAGAGTAAATGGCCACAAAGATGATTAAAGGATTGGAGGATCTCTCATACAAGAAGAGGCTGAAAGGGCTGGGAGACTGTCCAGTCTGGAGAAGATAAGGCTTGGCAGGGGGGGGTGGAAATCTTGTCAATGTGTATAAACACCTGATGGAAGAGAATGAAGCAGTGAGAGCCAGGCTCTTTTCAGTGATGCCCAGTGACAGATCCAGAGGTGGTGCACATGAACTGAAAGACAGAAGGGTCCTGTCTGAACATCAGAAAACACATAGTTTAGGTGAGGGTGACCAAAATCTGGCACAGGTTGCCCAAGACTCCACAGGATAGTGGAGTCTCAACCCTTGGAGATTTTCAAAGCTGCCATGAACAGTGACATTTTCCCTCAAACCTCTTTCTTCAGTGCTGCAAATTAAATCCTGGGAGGAGTGCAGGGGCAGGGAGAGACACCAAGTATACGGTCCTGAGCAACCTGTGTTACAGGATCCTTGTTTAAACAGAGAGGTTGGACCAGATGACCTCCCTTTCAACCTCAACCATCCTGTGATTCTGAGATCTAAAAAACCTCGATGACATTGATATGGGGAAAGATTACATTTCGTTTATCCTGAAAGAAACCTGCTTCTGTGTTCATCTGAAATTATTACCTATGTAGTTATATTTATTAATGAAGCATGACACATGGAATCTGCAACAAGAAGTACGACTCTTCCAGTTTAAGAGAAACACAAAGTGGAAAACAAAAGGCGATTTGACTAGAGATGCTGAAAATCATGCTATGAAAAATACACATGATTTTTTTTTTTTACATCTGCTTCTCCCTGCTATTGTTTTCTATCCACCACATGCTTTTCCCTCCTATGAAGCTCTTCAACGACAGGACAGGTGATTAAATGCAATTTGGTATATAAAAATAGTGGTGGTAAAGGTGACTGAAAATTTTTTTTTTTAGACTACATGCTCTTTTTTTCCAATTTAAAGCACTTAATGATATTCAAAATACAAACCCTCAGTTATTTCTTCTTGAGATTGTGAAAACACGAAATGTCAATTTTTTATTTGGACTTTGTGTGTAGAAAATCAAATATTATTATACACACAACTAGAACAGACAAATGGTTTCTCTATACTATGCCACCTGTGGAAGGAAGCACACGGTAATGTAAGAAGATTTTTATAAAGCCTCTGTGTGGCACAACTATGAATGCATTTAGTGTTAGCAAAATCTAGAGGTAATAAATTTTTTAAGCAAGCTACACCCAAGAAGTGCACGCACACATTATACAAAGCTGCTGTGTAGCTCCACACACTGTTGTCAGAGACATTAAGCAATGCTTAATTGCATAAGCTTTGACACTTTCAAAAGTCGACATTAAACTCTGAAACCTGTTCCCACAAGACAGGACAATTATCGAAGGATTCTCGCTAACTCAAATCAAAGGATAATCTGTTTCTTTAACTTAATTTTCTTCTGAGAAAATATCCCACTCTCTACCAGAACTTTCTCTCTCATCATAACAGTAATTGAATTGCTTCTCTCATGTTGTGGGAAGAAAAGAAAATACATAATTTATTTTAAGAATATATATTTGATCTTAATACCAGAAAGAGTCTTGCAGGAATATGTGGAATATCCTGTTTGGCTATGTCTATACTAGTACATTCACCAGTGCCAGGGAATGCACCTCAGCACTCAAACTTGACTGCCTACACTGTCAAACTGCTGGAACAGACTCCAGCATAGTTTCGGCCTATACAAACTAGCAGTTTCCCAAACAATTCCTGGGCATGACTTGTGGTCAAAACAGGCTAACAACTGCTCAATATTGTCAGCCTTCACAAACTACTTTGTTCAGAAGGTTTAAAAGTTTAATGGTATGTATGTGAGCGGTTCTGTGCCAGTTGTTCTCAATGTCAAATATTTACAGACATGTTTTATTAGTATAGACACTGACATTGTGTTTAATCACACAGAAAGAGTTCTTTGCTCTGTGCTAGCTCTATGGATCTGCTGGAAGACAACACTAATCCCTTCTTTCTGTCCAAAGGAAACTTCATTTCATATGCACTGTTCCTATGGAACTGCTCAACACATAGCCAGGATCCAGCCCAAATGTGTATATTGCAACTCAGGCACTTGGAAAGATCCCAAAATTTAGCACGTATCTTGTGAGACACAGGCATTTCTAAATCTGTTTAGTGGTCAGGGAACAAGGTTACTGCAGAACAGAGTACTGGTGGCATAAAAAGGACTCCATGAGAAGAATAGCACCCGGTGTTACTCTTACACATATAGTGAAGAAGGACACTCTGGGCAACAGGATGGTGATAGGCAAGGACAAACACTTTCCTTGCTTTCAAGATTCTTAATTCTATGCACACAAACAAAACTGTTACTGGATCTCTGCTGACTGACATAACCTTGTGTCCTCTCAGAATCCTGCACAACTGAGAGCATTAATTTTTAAGCTTTCAGAGCTGGGGAGCTGTAGGAGTTGTATCACCTCTTTGGGTGCACTACTGCAAAACACTCGTAAGAATGTACAACTTTAAGCTGTTACAAGACCCAAACTTGTAGTGACACAACTGATGTACAGAGGAATGTAGGCATGCAAGGACTCAGGATAGATCAAGTTAGAGATTCATCACTGTGCTTAGCAAGGGTCTTAATCTCTTAATTACATGACAATAGCTACTACGAATTCTCACAAACATAGGATATCTTCAATGTAAATAAAAAGGAATTGAGGTGGGAGTATCCTAAATCAATCCCAGCAGCAGATGTCTAGAGCCTGAAGAAGGATTGAAGAAGGAGGCCACCCGAAAGGTTGAACAAATTCAAACTAGTAAATGAGTTTCAATGGGGCCAAATAGGAGCACTTAGCACTGGGAACAAAAAGAAGAGCTAGAGATGTGTGAATGTCTGCAAAGATAGGATGTTATCGGCATCGTTGAGACAATATGGGATGACACCTATGGCTAGAGATGGGATGAAGGGTCACAAGCTCTTCACAAAGGATAAGGAGGGGAGGCAGTGTCACCCTCTAGGTCTATGACCAGTTGGAATTCATGGAGCTTCACTTGGGGATGGATGAGATGATTGAGAACTTGTGGGTCAGAATTAAAGGCAGGACAGGGACAAATGATATTATAGCAGGGGTCTGCCACAGGCCACCTCATTAGGAAGAGAGACACAGATAGGAGTAGCCTCATGTTCACATGCCTGGATCTTCATGGGGCACCTCAATCAGTCTGATAGCTCTTGGAAGGGTAGCACAGCAGAGCACAAGCACTGATGACAATTCCCTTCACCAAGTGGTGGAGGAGCCAGCAGTAGATCTTGCTTTCCCCAACCAGGAGGGATAGAAACTCAAAGACAGCCTTAGCTGCAATGACTGCAAAATGGTGGAGTTCAGGATCTTTAGGGAAACAAGAAAGGTGGAGCTGCAAGCTCCGAACTTCAGAAGAGCAGACTTCAGCCTCTTCAGAGATCCGCTAGGTGGAGTACCATGGGATAAAGCTCTTAGGGGGAAGGGGTGATTTGTGGCAGCCAACATGGTTTCACCAAGGGCAAATCACACCTGACAAATTTCATAGCACTGATGGACAAGGGAAGAGTAGCTGATGTCACCAACGTGGACTTTTGCAAAGTGTTTTGACACTGTCCCCTGCAACATTCTGTGTCTAAATTGGAAAGACATGGAGTTGATGGGTAGGCCACTACATAGACAAGGAATTAGCATGATGATCACACTCAGAGTGACAGTCAATGGCTTGTTGTCTAAGAGGAGCCAAGTGATGAGTGGTGTTCCTCACAATCTTTGTCAGTGACATGGGCAGTGGGATCAAATGCACCCTCAGCAACTCTGCTGATGACACCAAGCTGTGTGGTACAGTTGGCATGCCGGAGGGAAAGGATGCCATCCAGAAGGAGCATGACAGGCTTGAGAGATGGGACAATGTCAACCTCATAAAGTTAAACAAAGATAAGTCCAAGGTCCTGCACGTGTATTGAGATAATGTCAAGCACAAATGGACAGGGAGCAGTCCTGAGGAGGACTTGGGAGTGCTGGTTGACAAAAAGCTCAACATGAAGTGGCAATGTGCGTTTGCAGTTCAGAAAGCCAACCAAAGCCTGGGTTGCATCAAAAGAAGTGTGGTCAGCAGGCTGACGGAGGTAATTTGTCCCCTCCACCTGGAGTACTGTGTCTAGCTCTGGAGCATCCAACACAAGAAAGACATGACACTGTTAGAGTGGGTCCGGAGGAGGGTCATGAAGATAATCAAAGGGCCAAACTTTCACAGGCCATGCTCTCCCAAAGGCTGGTGTTTGTGTGTGCACTTCAAGCACGATATATGCAAGAAGACATAATATACATATAATATAGGTTATCAGTGAATTTAATATCAAAGACAGATGACCTTTTACAATATATGAAAGTCTTGATTAAATGGTACATCTAAATGCTATCATTAACAGTACCTTACATAGATTTCATTTAATACAGGTATTACTTACCAGAGAATCACAGAATCAACCAGGTTGGAAGAGACCTCCAAGATCATTCAGTCCAACCTACTACCCAGCCCTATCCAATCAACTAGACCATGGCACTAAGTGCCCCATCCAGTCTTTTCTTGAACACCTCCAGGATGGCGACTCCATCACCACCCTGGGCAGTCCATTCCAATGCCAATCACTCTCTCTGTCAAGAACTTCCTCCTAATATCCAGCCTATCCCTTCCCTGACAACTTAAGACTGTGTCCCCTTGTTCTGTTGCTGGTGGTCAACCCGCACCTGGCTACAACCATGTAGCAGCAATGAGGTCACCTCTGAGCCTCCTCTTTTCCAGTTCTCTCAGCCTCTCCTCACAGGGCTGTGCTCCAGCCCCCTCACCAGCTTTGTCACCCTTCTCTGGACACATTCCAGTACCTGAACATCTCTCTTGAACTGAGTGGCCCAGAACTCGACACGGTACTTATAATCATCAAGCACACAACAATTCTACTGAGACAAAAAACACTGCTGGAATGTCGTATTCAATGAAGTGAAAAAACAACCTCCATAATGATGCTGTAGAAGCACTGTTAAGCAAAGACAATGTGCATTAATTACCAGAACTACAATTTAGCATCAGGGATATAGGCTTTGCTAAATATATCAGAACCTCACCTGAGAAGCAACAACATAAATAATGAAAAGCCTAGCATGATGCTAGAGAGGTTGGATAGACAATGCTAATCATATGCTGTGGCCAAACTTTCAGGAACTACTAAATTCACAGCACAATGTTTAGACAATGTCCATTCTTTATAAAATGACTGAATTTGTAGCATTCAGGTAAAGATGACATTTCTCAGACTTCTGTTTTCAGTGCAGGGGAGGCACATAGGACACAGTGCATCTGTATACAGACAACACAAATGTCACCACCTTACCTGTAGACTGAGCACTGTAAAGGGAAGGATCAACTAGAGGAATATCCTGAGGAGTAGGTTGAATGGTGTTACTTGTCACTCCTGCAAATCAATGCAAAATTTGACTTGGGTTATTTTTATTTATAGATGTTAAAAGTAAGTAGACAAAGCAAGAAATACAATGGGTAAACCTAATGACATGATTTTTAAATTAAGCAGCTGATAACTTCCCAATTCTGACAGTTTTTAACGAGTAATGTTAAGCTCCTTGTTCCAGACTACAAATGTTTTATAAAATAACACAGAGGAATCTCTCTGGAGATATTCAAAACCCACCTGGGTGCATTCTTGTGTGATCTGGTATAGGATCTGCTCTGGCAGGAGAGTTGCACTAAATGATCTTTCATGGTCCCTTGAGCCCCTGACTTTCTGTGATTCTGTAATTTACACACTGTCATTACTTTTATCACTACAGTATTTCGCAGATATTTAATATCAAGCATTTAAAACAGATAAGGTAATACTAGTCCAAAAGACACTGGTTACCCTAGAGAACGGAGGAGAACCTGCTGAAGAAGAGTAGGAATAAACTTTCATATCTGAAGTTTAAATTCTGCCTTTATATCAGAGGTAGTCTCCATTATTGTATTTGTAAAGCCCTATGCCTGCCATCTCATAATTGCAAACTACCTCCTTGGTAACTCCTTCAAAAACAATTGGTGAGAATAAAGAAGCTAACTAGATTTAAAAAGGAAGTAGTGATGCTAGAAGAAGAAACAGCACTTTATACTACAAAGCATTCTTTTATATGCATTGACATCTTAGACCCACTCACTAAAATCAATCCAAAACTCTGGTTTTGTAGTATGTTCAGAACATGCCAGACTAATGTAAAAGACAGTGTAATAACTTTTCTAAATTATCTGTTATTTTACTGATGTGGTCAAAACTCTGTAATGCAAATAATTAATGTAATCCAACAAGCTACACATTCCATGATTTTCAGATCTAGTAAAAACAAAGAGTTAAATATTTACCTAGGCTGAATATAAAAAACAACACTCTCCTCCTCAGACCCAAAAAAACTCCACCTATCTGAAGGATTTCCCTTTGATAAAGCTGAAAGAAAGAGCATCCTGAACTTTTCATATGGCGAAGCACTTTTAAAATGAGAAAGTAAAAGGAGGGGCTGTGCAACAAAAATACCTCATGTGTTCTAGAGTACAAAAACTTATCTGAACCATCAAATTATCACAAATGTTAAAATTAAGAGCTTTTCATTATTTCAGTCTTACTGAACATCATTCTAAAAGAGCAACACAAAGCGAAAAGTAGTCACAAATAATCCAAATTTCTTTTTACCTTTTTTTTTTTTTTTTTTTTTTTTAAACATAGCAACAGGGAAGAACTTTCAATTTTTAAGAACTTGGTTTGGATCCAAAAATGACACAGAATTAGAACAATGTAGGAGTCAATACATTTAGCACAGGGACAAAATTTCCATTAATAATGTTGTCTGAGGTCAATCACACCAAAATAATTGCATGGAAAAAGGAGCATAAAACCCACATAGAAGTATAAATGGTATATCACACATGACTGTTATAGTAATGTAACAGTTTCAACGTTATGTTGGATATATTCCCGCATAAGAAGAGCAGTCCATCTCACAAGGAAAGCGAAACACAGAATTATAGAATGGTAAGGTTGGAAGGGACCTCAAGGATCATCTAGTTCCAACCCCCTGCCATAGGCAGGGACACCTCCCACTAGTACAGGTTACTCAAGGCCTCATCCAACCTGGCCTTGAACACTTGCAGGGAGGGAGCAGCCACAACCTCCATATGAAACAAACTAATATAATTTCATCTATCAAGTGAAAAATTCAAATAGTTTTTCACAGTATGAATGTTGAAAAGGATTATTCAAGAGAAGACAAAAAATACTGTCTGCAGAGCCGCTCTTTCAGTATGTATCTTCTCTGGCAAAGTGCTCCAAAATATGAATTATGTATTTAAAACCTGTAAAAAATACTTACTATGACATTTTTACAGTATTGATTTACGAAGGTGCTGCTGCCATAGAATACCTGTACTATTTTACTTTACATGTAATGGAAAGAGTGTTAGAATACCTCTCAATAACAATAGGAATTTTTTGAGTGCAATTCAGACATACCTGTGTTATGAGGTACTTCAGCTGGAGTGTTGGCTGGTGCATGGGCACCAGGTGGTATATGTATACCAGTGAAATTACTGGTTGGTGTGTTGTTAGCTTCATGCGTAGATGCTGTTGGTTGAGTTGTTCCACTAGGGACTGAGGATGACCCTGCTTCTTCCCTTTCAGCATCTGCCAAGATGACACAAAATAGGAATTACTGCAACTCTTCTGTACAAACACTTGAAAAATTAACTTGCTTTTAAAACCTCCTTTCAGTTTGTTGTTAACATAAGAACTGCCAGCAGTGTGACATAAAACATTTATCGATGCAAGCCATCTATGTGACAGAGCAAAAAGCAGCACGTCGTAGAATAAACGTCTAGAAACTCATATACTTTCAAAAATCTCTTCTGCTTAAACTGAAGGATCATCTTACAACTTGTCTGAATATAAGCAATTTGTCTCATTAGCACAATCTCTTATACCTCTGTGTTCTATACCCACCTACAGTTGAACAAATGTACATTAGTCTATATTTTAATATACACATGAACCAAAATATAGAAACCTGTAGTTGCTGTACACGTTTTGTAAAAACAGAGACAGTGCCAATTCTTCTACTCTGTATCAATTCAACAAACCATAAACAAATGACAAAAATAGGGAACTTTTCAGCTGAGTCATAACTTTATTCTGCTCTGGCACAGGGGTTGGACTAGATGATCTTTTGAGGTCCCTTCCAGTCCCTAACTAACCTTCTGTGATTCTGTATCCAGAACAGTTAAAAATAGATAAAGCACTACGAGAATAATGAGGTTCAACATATTTCATAGAATAGTAAGGTTGGAAGGGACCTCAAGGATCATCTAGTTCCAACCCCCTACCATGGGCAGGGACACCTCCCACTAGTACAGGTCACTCAAGGCCTCGTCCAACCTGGCCTTGAACACCTCCAGGGAGAGAGCAGCCACAACCATAGCATGTACAAATAACATACGTATTACTTTTCAATCTAGTCATGTTCTTAAGGTTCTGGTCTAGTTTATTCAATGTTGTTTGAAGGCTAACGTTCCAATTTTATTATGCTAATGACCCAGTTAATTTAGAACATGGTTGATTTCTGCTCCTTAATTTCAATTAAGTTTACTTTTAAAAATCTAATTTTCTTTTACTGCGTATGTGTTCATTTGTATCAATAATGTCAGGCGAGACAAGCGGTTTTAGAAATGGCTTTTAACAGCCAATTCTTGAAAGTAAAATGTATATGGGAGTAAAATGAATATGGGAGCATAAGGTTTGTATGTGTCTTGAGCTGGAAAAAGCAGGGGTTTTTATGAAACTTACACTGTTCTTCAACTATATAAAATTATGTGTTATGCAAATTACCTCTACTGCTTAATAATTAAATCAGTCTTCTATTACAAATATTATTATTACAAATACCAGGATTTTTTTTCCCAGGTTACACTTCCTCTCAGAAGAAGTTCAGGTACTACCTTTAATAAAAATGATTAAACACTTTGTACTTCACCATACTATTTACTACAGTAAAAGGCTATAATGAAGAATAAACCCAACAGTTTTGTCATTAGGACATTTTTACTGTACTTTAACTGTGTGTTTATTAAAGAATGTATTTTTTCAATTTATATTACAAAGTTGTACTACTTTCATTCATAACATCGAAGTACCTATAAATAAATTCTTAAATCCCCCCATATTGACAGACTAATACCAAGAACCTTTATTTAAAATGCTAAAAAAAATAAAGAAACTTAGAACCAAAGTTGTGTCAGGCATGTCAAGCGCTGCTAGCAAAATTTAATACATAAACACAGAATATGGTGAAATTTTTATATGTTGTGAAAATTATTTTCAATTGCTGAAACCAGTAATTCAGGCTGTGGTTTTATGAAGCTATTTATGACATATGCAAACAAACATCTGGTCATTTCTGGAAGGCAAAAGGTATCTTAAGGTTTTTCCTTCACTATGTTTTTCCTAGGAACACCTATTGCAATATCATGCAGCTAACATGTATGTATGTAAAATTAAATGGGTGACAACTGGCAAAATAAAGGCAAGATTCAAAAGTAAACACCAGATATGCTATGTTTTACATAATAATAACAGTAGGAATAAGCAACTGATTCAATGATATATTTTTTCAGTGTTTTTGTTACTGAAAAAAATATTTTAAAATTGTTTCAGAAAATAAAATGTAGTTTAAAATTTTAAAAAATCCTAGAGGTTTACTACATATCAGATTAATGAAATAGTTATCTGTAACACTCTTCATGCTGTCTGAAGTTTAGGCTGCACAAGTTTCTTTGTTATCAATTATTTACAGTTTGGTCAAATTGTAAACAAAGTTGGATTTTCCATGCTGGGAGTTACCTGAAGAAAGTATTTTGGGAAAGTTCAATATCTTTATCAATGACCTAGATGAGGGCATTGAGTGTACTCTCAGCAAGTTCGCTGATGACACAAAACAGGCGGGGAAGGGGGTGTGCGGTTGACAGCCCATCAGGCTGTGCTGCCATTCAGCAAGATCTTGACAGGCTGGAGAGCTGGGTGAAGGCAAACTATATGAAGTTTAATAAGGGCAAGTGCAGGGTCCTGTAACTGGGGAGGAATAACAACAGGCACCAGCACAGGCCGGGGACTGCCCTGCTGGAAAGCAACTCTGTGGAGAAAGACCTTGGAGTCCTGATGGACAGCAAGTTCTGCATGGGACAGCAACGTGCCCTTGTGGCCAAGAGAGCCAATGGCATCCCGAGGTGCATCAGGAAAAATGTGTCCAGCAGGTGTAGGGAGGTTCTTCTTCCCTTCTACTCTGCCCTGGTGAGACCACACCTGGAACGCTGTCCAGTTTTGGGCTCCCCAGTTCAAGAGAGACAGGGACTTGTTGGAAAGTGTTCAGTGGAGAGCCATGATGATGACTGGGGGACTTGAGTATCTCCCCTAAGAAGAGAGACTGGGAAACCTGGGGCTGTTTAGTCTAGAGACGAGAAGACTGAAAGGACATATATACAAATATACAAATATCTGAGGGGTGGGTGTCAAGTGGATGAGGCCAATCTCTTTTGGCTGGTCAGCAGCAATAAGACAAGGAGCAATGGATACAAATTGGAACATACAAGGTTTCACCTCAAGATGAGAAGAAACCTCTTTACAGTGAGGGTGACAGTGTGCTGAACAGGTTGCTCAGAGACATTGTGGAGTCTCCTTTTCTGGAGACTTTCAAAACCTGCCTGGGTGTGTTCCTAAGTGAATTACCCTAGGGGATCCTGTCTTGGCAGGGGGGATTGGACTCAATGATCTCTGGAGGTGCCTTCCAACCTCTAAAGTTCTGTGATTCTGTGGTTCTCTCCAGACCATTCCCAGTTTCAGCTTCAAACTTCCCCACTGCAAAAGTCACTTCTGTGAAAATGCAATGATGTAGGCAACACTGGTCATGTCAAAAGTCTGGCAATATTATACACAATAAACCAAACCAAAGTATTATTAGTGCTGAACACCATGCCTGTTACTGGCAAATTCATGAAAGGGCAATATACTCTTTAATCAGGCATATTTATGAAAGGATCAAACTCAACTGTTTGATTTACTCATTATGCAACTAGTAAATGTTAGATTGTATCAAACACAAAGAAATCTTTGTTTAAATTAACACTTCTGAGGTGTTTCAAATGCCCAAATGTTATCATCAAAGATTGTAAGTGTTCTTTTTGCAAAGTAAATATTTAAAATATTCCTTTTCAAAAGCTAAAGTACCAGAACCATTCTGATATATGCATACAGTATCTGTGAAGAGTTTTAACAGCAGTGCTAAGTACAAGTATTTCAGGCTGCCCGAAAAGAACACTGAAGTCAAACAACTATTTTGAAGTTCTTGTTTAGAACATTAATAACACTATTTCAGGGAATGGAAATAAATGGTAGAAAAACTAGAGAATTCATTTCTCATAAAGCAGTAATAACCTAGAATATAAAGTTCCTTGCAATTTGCTTAAGGATCCTGAAATACCAGCTTGTGAAAGTGATAAAAATGTTTCGTGTTGTTTCAGCTCCACGTAAGTTTATTGTTTCAGAACCTCATAGTCCTTTGTGCTTGTATCCCAACATAACCAACTTATGTTGTTCAGAATTTTCATGGAGTTACACTACACCTAGGTTTTTGGTTTGGTTCTCTTTTGGTGGGGTTTTGTTTGTTTGGGTTTTGTCTTCTCTTTATCTATTGAAGGCAAGACTTTGTGGATTTAGTCAGACATCAAGTGCCCAGTAACCAACTGTCCAAGGAGATTTTTATACAAATACAGGATTCTCAAGGCTGAATGGCATTCCCTTGACTAGTGTAAGGAAGCACTGAAGACAACCTAACTGCAGAAACTCAGAGGACTACATTTAAACTACCAAAGTTTTCATTTTTAAGGAGCCCAAACTCCTCTTGATTCTCAGGACTCAGATTTTTAAGGACTCCAGAGAATTAAAAAGATAAGCTATGAATTTTAAATTCTTCTCTAAATTTTACTGCACTGTTTCTCTGTGGCTTAAGATGTTGTTAAAGTACGCATAATGTAAGGTTCTTTTAGAATGTTGCTTTTTAAAAACATATGTACTTATATTTTTTTGTCACAACACTGAGAAACGTTGAAAATCCATCAAGTTTTCATATACCTTTTCTACAAGTTGGGACTATAGTTTCCTGGAATTCTGTAACATAAATGTAGAATATGACAGGACTAGGGGCAATGGGTTTAAACTGGTAGAAGGAAGATTTAGACTAGATATCAGGAGCAAGTTCTTTCCAGTGAGGGTGGTGAGACACTGGAACAGGTTGCTCAGGGAGGTTGTGGCTGCTCCCTCCCTGGAGGGGTTCAAGGCCAAGCTGGACAAGGCCTTGAGTGAGCTGTACTAGTGGGAGGTGTCCCTGCCTATGGTAGAGGGTTGGAACTAGATGATCCCTGAAGTCCCTTCCAACCTTACCATTCTATGATTCTAATATATGTCATGTATTACAAGGAAAGTAGTGATATTTCATGTATTTTATTATTTACAATTTTTTTTCATATCTGAAATTATACTGATGGAAAAAAATGTAAAAGTGTAAAATTGTGCTGGGTGACCTAGGGCTACTGCTAAGTGACCTTGATGTGTACTTGCATTCCAGTTGCATTAATAAATTAAATATATCATTTTAAGGTTTCAATGGTGGTATCTTGACAAAAGCATACATGAACCCAACAGCAGAACTGCATGAAGCATGCCTACATTACTCTCAAAACATCTCCAGGAGTTACAGTATTGATTTCAAGAATCACAAAGAAAATAATGGGTTGGACAAAAAACGATTATAATTTGCCAAGCTACAGAGACCTAGTTTCACTGTGTTTAAACAGACTTTTTCCCACTTGCAAGGGGAAGAAGAAAATAAGCACGCAGAAAGGAATGGGGAAGGTCCAGTCGTACATTCAAACAATGTTGCTTTTCTTCTTATGTTACACAAAGCAAGAATTGAGACTTTTTTTTTTTTTATGGTCTTCAGATAAAAATTTACATAAAATTTTTGTCTTGGTTTTGCAAAGCACTATGGATACCTACACTACAGAACTGTTTTCTAAAAGTAAATTACATTAATTCATTGCTCAGAAAATGAAATTATATTGCCAAATTATAAATATTAAATTAATTTTAAAATATTTCAGTTCAATTTTTATTTACTTCAGAAATGTTTTTGTATACATTTTGCTTCAATTAAATACTGAAAAACATGATCAATTTGTACACAAAACAGTAAAACTATTGTCTGCTTCAGTAGTTTAACCAAAAAAGCTTTGCACAGAATTTAATGTGACTTCACAAAAACTCACATATATCTATGAAGTCTGTGCTTTAGAAATCTGGTAATGTTTATAAAGTTTAGAAATAATATGGCAACTCTGGGTTTGATTAGTTACTTATTTTTAGTAAAAGTACACTTAATGAAATAAAAGATGTTGGGATATCATCTATGTGCTCTTGTAAGGCAGTCTGCCTACTACATGTTCTGTGACCTCATGGAGAGGCTGCTTGAGCTGGTCACAGCAATGGTGTGTATTTATAAAAAGCTCTAAATGAGAAAGGTTTGGATGTCCCTATATCAAAGAGCTAGAATTTCTAAATTACCAGCAGAGTTTAGACAGCACATTGAACAGGTTACACTCAAAGTTACAATTGGAGAGGTTTAAAACAACCTGTTCTCATAAACACTCATTTTGGTAAGTGGGTGTCCTTGGAAATCACCACTTTTTACCTAACACTTCGGGAAGTAGTTTCAAGAAATCCTGTACAGCTAAGTCAGGTTTCCAGAAGAACACAGAAGTAACTAAAAACACAAGGGGGAAAGTGCACGACTGAGAAAGTAACAGGAAATCTAAGCTGAGGCCATAATATGGTTTTAAATCTCGCATTATTTTACAGAGAGGTAGGGGTCATCTCACAAACAGGTGTTATTTACTTCAAAGCTGTTATCAATTGATCAATCAATTTCTGAATCCTATTTAACTTCTGAGAGAGGATAAACTGGCAAAGGGATTATAACTTTATAAAATAAATTTAGAAGGACTGTGAGTAACATCAAAAGAAATGCATGGTTCTGACCTAAAGGTGACAATACTTTCTCAGAGAGTAGTTGTATTCAAGTAATAACTTCCACTGTGGAAAAAAAAATTGAATCAATCAAATAGTAAAAGTGCAATAAAAGTAACAGCAGGAGAAACAAAAAATAAAAAGCAAGTGACCCACCATGAATGGAACATTAAGCAGTGAAGAACTGTGCATATAATTACTTTGGTCTTGGCCCAGCTCTTTGCTCCTGTTAAAAGAAAAGGGAAACACATACCAAAGCTCTCTCCTTCCATCCCAATAGGGCCAGGCTGAGGAGTCTCTCCATTCTTCAAGCAGTTATGAATGTATGCTGCCTTCCATCTGGCATACTTCCTGTGCTGGGCATTCTGTGGAAGGGAAAAGCCCAGACAATTTAATTATTCACTTCTGCAAATTAATATATTCTAACTAGGAATGTAAGCTGCTATCACTTCAAATCCCTTTAAAGATAAACCACACCTGAAATTAATCAGTGAATTAAAAAGAAATATAAAAAGAACTGCTCTACAGGTTCTCACTATGAAAGTAAAATGTGGAGATGATCTAACAGTGTAGCATGTCAAGAAAGAAAATAAATTATACCAGGACCACCTAGTGTGAAAGATGGAACATGTGTAGTAATTACCAATGTAAGACAAAAAGGAAAACTTCCTATCTCCACAAGGTTAGATGATTATTTACTTTAAATGTCTGAAACTTTGAACAGCAGTCCTGTACATCAATAACATAAAACCTTTTTGTAATTACATTATATTATTTTTGAAGTGTATTCAAAAGCATAACTACAAAAAGGCTGCTGAAGCTGCAGATTAGTGTGGTGATGGTGGTATGTTCCTGGACATATAGTATTTTGATTTAGTATCTTCACAACATAGCTAAAAGTCAGATGGAAGGACTTGAGCAATATATAAGCTATCTGCAGAGCAAGGGGTTATATTAATAAATACTTAAACTGTTAATAATAACTGATCTGCCTTTCTGTTTCTATTTCCATTTCTATAGTAATAGATTGAAATTGAACAAAACTTCAGTATTTAAGGTTTCAATGAAAAAAGATTTGAGGAAAAGCATTTAACCTGGGTTTACACAAATTCTCCTTTTTGCAAAACATAAGTGATTGAAATAAATGTCAAAATCTCAACTGATTTTGAGATTTTCCATTTTATTAAAAAACCCCAAACAAATGAAACAAAAAAAAAACCCCAAAACAACCCAGTTATGAGGTTGTGTATTTCAAGGAACAAAGTTGAACATAAACAGAGATAAGAAACGTTGAAGTGTGAGTGGAATAATTTGGCCAAGTGATCAATACAGCTTGATGGGGTGCTTCACATCAATGTCATCACATGCAAGGTACTGGTTAACTCAAGATTCTCACAGTAACAAACACAAGTTAAATGGTTTGAAAAATGAAGCAGACAGAATCATCTATCTTTAAAAGTCCTGAAATAACATGCAAATATTTGAAAATTAGTAAAATTAAATTCAAAATTGTACTCCACAAAGCCTACTGCACTATCATCTAGAAAGGGTAAAAAGTGACAGTATAATGGGTATCTCCAGGCACCTCATTTGCACATATTTAATACATCGCTGTCCATCAGAATGCTCACGTAGCCCAGGAGAAAGACACAGTCTTCATTTTCACAAAAACAGCCTATCCTTATGACTGACTTATTAAAATGCATTCACAATACCTCAGAAAGGAAAAGTACAATTAGAAAACAACTTTCTGTTAAATACTTTCTTTTCAATCATCATTCCTGGGCAAAGGTGAAATTCTTTTGTTATTCATAAATACACTTACAGAATGCAGAAATAGACATCCAGACTATGGTACTTTTCAAAAAGAGTGCGTTCACTCTTTGGGCCTAGGAACTGTCATGATTTAGTGTAACAGAGGGTATCAGGGCACATAGACAGTTTTAAGAGAATACATGCAAGAACAATCTTACTTGAATCTCTTGATAGATTAAAATTGTAGACTAGTACAGTCACAGGCTATGGAAGATACGGAATGTTACAAGAATACATGGCAAATTATTCTTGGGCAAGACCTCTCTTTAAGGTCTGGACTTACCCTCCTGTGTCACAGTACACAAAAAGGGCAGTACTATCAAAACCATTCTTTTAACTTCCTTCCAATATTTACAAATGAAAGTAGCCATGGTGAATGCATTTTAAACTGAGTAAATATGTTAGGTTCACCTATCAAATCAGGATATTAAGTATCTGAACTACAAGAAGGGCACAGAATTGTTTGGGATCAGGACAATCGCAGACTTGCTATGGGCCTGCAAATCAGCAGAACTTTTGGGGTCTCAGACGCTTTTGCTAGTGGAAGCCTGTAATAGTCAAGCACGTGAGAAAAAAAACCCTGTCAATTAGCTGTGTGGATTTAGGTGTCCTGAGACATATTCAGGACTTCCATGACCAGGACTTGAGGATTTTGTCTCAGATTGTTTAGCATTGCTATTTCTTATTTATTTTCCCAGGTATTTCAATCTTCCTTTAATAAGATTTGAAACTTATCTTCATGATCCAGTAGTAGTTTTCTCTAACTTTTTTTTTTCCCCTTTGCCAGAAAAATGTCAATTATACCATCACATTACCAAACTGAGCTTCTCATTGAGTTAATTTAACAAGGAAATCTCATTTTTCATTTTCACAAGTACCTGCTCCTCTGTATTGGAGATTATTAACTCTTCAGTGGGGATGAGTAACAGAAAGTAGCTGACCATGCACTAATAGAAAAGTTTGTCTTAAAACAGACCAAGAGATTATGCAGGTGTGCCTTAAAAAAAGTAATCAGGATCTTGTTCAGCCAAATCTGGAATAATTGATTATATGACTATATGCCATAAAGAGCACTGTGTTAGTTAATGTGGTGGATACTTTTTACATTAAAACATTCAAGTTCTAATGGTCACATAGTGAGCATTTTTTACGAATTAAATTCACATTCTTCCAACCTAACAGATCAATTTTAACAGTAGGGTTTGTTGCAAACCGAAAAATATCTGTTTTGACTAAAATTGTACACAATTCCATCTCAACTGTTAGCACTAAAGTTCAAGAAGGGTACTAAAGCAGGGTAAAAAAGTAAGGTGGAAAAAGTCTGGAAGTTTGCATTATTTTTCCCTATACTCATTCCTACTTGCTCAGTGTAAAGCTCTATGTTCCACAGTAATAATCAGATTTTGAATTTCTAAGTCATAAAGCATCTTCTAACACATACAGAAAGGACTGTTTAAAAAAAAAAAAACAAACAAAAAAGTGAAACTGCAGCAGTGTGCAGTTATCTTTGCACCACAGCACTACTATCATATTCACTTAAAGTAGAGATACTGCTTGATTGATGAGAGCAAATTCCACATAATTCCTCTCTCCAGCAACGCACAAGGGAGAGAACCAATTGTCTGGTATTTCTAAGATAATCTACAGGAAATAGCACAGTTCCTTATGACTTACTAATATGCATTTGCCTACGCAATTAAAGCTTATGTTCTTTGAAGATTATATTCATATATTACAAAAACAATTTTACAGAGCTAAAACAGTAATTTGTACCTAGGTGCTAGAAAAGGCAATTAGATAATACACTCACGTCCCTAATGCTTACCTCTTCTGAGAGCTCTCCGAAGACTGTTAGTACATCTATAAGGAGACTTGCAGTATAAAAGGACTTTACCATGTTTCTGTAAAAGAAGAAAATAGTTCACTAACTTGGCAATGTCAGTCTCTTATAGGATCAGATTTTAGGAGTTTGAATTTTTGATCACACTGGCTTATTTCAAGCCAATCATAGCTTTTTTTTTTTTCTCTCCTTTATTCTAATGTAACAGAAATTATTTCACGATGCTTAGATTTAGCAATATGTCTTGGTTTGCACTGGAATGAGGACAGAATTAATTTTACCCCAAAGGAATAAAATAAAAACACTCACACAGAATTGGAGGTTAAATATAAATACAATTTACGTAAGTAAACAAAATACAAAAGGTAGCAAGGTAGAAGTATACATGTACATTCGGAATCAACCCTGGCCAGCTCTCACACTGGCTATACCCCAAAACAGGCTGCAGCTAGGGCTCAACCAGGCCCCAACCATCCAAGCCTCTCCCCACCACACCAGGGCCTCACTGCTGTCTCCCAGATAGGTCCAGAAGACCTCAGCTATGCAACAAGAAATAATTTGCCAGCCAGGCCCACTCTCACACAAACCAAAATGATAATAGCAACTGCAGGGTTGGAAGTGAGAAGTGAGAGACAGGATACTCTGTTGCCTATATAGGGAATAAAACAACAAATTACAATATCCTGTGTCCCCTCTCTGGGATAGACTGTCTGCCCCCCACCCACCCACCCCAGACTTCCTAGTCCTCTGGGAGGATTTTATCTCTATGATAGGACAATTAGTCCTGAACCTAAAACGCAGTATGTTGATTAACCTCCCAACTACTACACAGGAAGTTTTCAGCGTTTTTAAAAAAGTGGTAATGTGTTCTTGCACTTAGTTTCTAGTCTGGAAAGTTCAATACAGGACATATGGGCATCCTGTATTATCTTAGAAAAATCCATCAAGAAGCTGTAGTAATTGCTGTAAATCAAATCACATTAATGTATCACCACAACTATTTTAATATCACTGGACAGTAGAAACTACAACATGGTTGAAGTCAAATTCACTGTTAGCCTGGAGTTTTAGAAGGCTTGCCAGTAGGTGAGCAACCTCTTAAAGAACACAAGAAGGAGGATAACAGTTAATGAGTGAAGTAAGAGACAAACAGGTACTTAAAAGATCCATTTTCTGAAAGAGAAATGAATACATGAAAGCCCAATTCTTTTTAATTTGGGAAAAAAAAGTTTAGTTTAGATATTCAAATTTCCTGACTAAAACTTAATTCAGATAGCAAAACTGAATTTTCACCTACTTATGAAATTGCCCAGCTCTGTCTTCATTGTCTGCATACAAAAACATTTTTAAAGCATAATTCTCCACATGAGCAGAACCAACAATATCCTGAGTAATTGCTTCATTATCACCAAATTGCTTCTTCATCTGAAAAAAAAAAAAAAAGAAAAAAATATAGCACTTTGTTATATTGTGGAACTCTAAGGGTCTAATTCAGACACAAGGCACTGCTGATTTAGACAAATCCAAGAATCTAAAAACCAGCATAAACTTTATACAAACCTCCAGCTTCTAACACCACAAATGCTAAAAGCAGCATACTAAAGAGAAAGCACATTCTTTTGGAGGGACAGCAGGGAAGATTCCAGGGAGACCTAGAAGTGGTCTTCCAGCACATGAAGTAGCATACAAGAAGACTGGAGAGGGATGGTTTCCAGAGGCCTGTAGTGATAGGATGAGGGGCAGTGGTTTTAAATTAGAGAAAAACAGATTTAGGTTAGACATTAGGAGGAAGTTCTTCACCAGGAGGGTAGTGAAACACTGGAATAGGTTACCTAGAGGGGTACTTGAAGCCCCATCCTTGGAGATATTCAAGGTCAGGTTCAAAAGGTCTCTGGGCAACCTGACCTAATGGAGGTTGTCCCTGCTCACTGCAGTGAGGTTGGATCAGATGACCTCTGGAGGTCACCTAGTAAACTAAAGCATTCTAAGATTCTGTGACTACAAATATGTAGCTCTGAATGCGATCCTCCATCACAAAATACTTTAAAAATTGCAAAAACAAACCCTTACAACTTCCCACAACTACAATATTATAAAAGAACATCTATAGATATTTTTCCCTTACTATCTGGAGGACCAAGCACTCAGAAGCCTGTGTCAGGATTCAAAAGAGTTCAATTGATCATGTAATGCATGTTTTATAAAGGTACTGTAGGGAAGAGTGATTATTTATCGTTTCTCTTCTAAGGGTTATTTCACTGCAGTTGATTACATCTTTCAAAGGATCTGAGCCCTACCGTGACCTGTCTAGTGCCCTACGGATTTACTGGAATTTTCAGTGTAAGCCGTGTACTGCAATTCAAAGACCTCTTTTCAAAGTCGTTAAGAGTACAAGAATCCTCAGGTTTCCTAAGAAAAGTCAGGAAAGCAAATAACCCTCTGACAGTTACAACAGGTGGATTTACAGCTTCTGAATAGGCTCACTGTGTGCACACAAGGAAATCTCAGGTTATCCTTAGAGAACAAAAACAGGAACACTGCATGATACTAACTTGCAGCTTGCATTTTGCCAAGAAGATTTAAAAACAATCTCTGAAGTTATTTTTCACTGTGCATGTGAAAAAAACTTAAATTATACAGGCTGCATTTCCATATTTTTTAGACTGCTGCCAATTTTTTAGAACATAGAATACTGCCAGAAAAGTTACTTCATTTCAGTAATGAGATATAAACTTTCCAAACAGAACTTTAAAATGTGAAGACTTGTCAAACTCATACTTCACATAGTTTTTAAAAATGTGTTTGGTTCACAAAGTGTAATTGTTTTTATTATAAGTGTACCACAATTTATAAGTTGCAAGATCTAACTGAAATGAAATTGAAGCTGAGAAGATTTTTCTTTTATTTATACATATATCTATCACCAGTGTATATATACATACACACACAGTTTCTGCTCATAAAATAACTTACTACTGTACTTGATCTGATGTTTGATAGAGATGGTTTCAAATGCACAAATCACAGTTACATATGCTTCTAAAAATACTAAAGTTAACCAAGTCATTTATTTTTTAAATTATCCTTCACACAATCTGTGATTGAGTATAGCAGTACTGAAGTTTTAAAATGACAATTCATAATTTGAACCTAAAAATCAAGTAAATTTGGTTTAACTTTACTAAAAACATTTAAATGAAACAGTTATCTATAGGAAAAGCAAAACAACACAATCATATGTAAAAATACTTCTGACAGAAACATGCATTTTGGATACAAAAATCACTGTATTTAATTAATTCACATATTTGGAATATTATTAAGTTTTATTGCAAGGAACATATCTGGTAATTTCCACATACATCTACATCCTTTTATTCTTTGCTACAATAAAGTTCAGCATTGTTTGTAAACTTGTCTTAACCTCTAGAACAATCAGTTAAGGCAACAACCAGAAAGCTGAAACCTTTAGCACAGACCTGTAGCACCACTTTGTGCCCCCTGTTGGTTAACGACTAACTGAAAATCGTTGCTATTCCATTACTGAAGTGATCCAAGTTGTCAACACATCCAAATCCCTCAGTCCCCAAAATGCTCTATTAGATCTACCTAGAAGTGCTGTCTCCATTCTTTTCCCACTTGGCTACACAGAAGGAACTTCAATACCTGAGCATCCCCTCTCACACAGACAATCCTACCAGCAACTGAAAGATGAAACCATGGGGTTTTGCTGCTTTTCTAAGTCTTCCTAACTTAAAATAAAGGGTAACCAATCACTGCAGAGAGATTGGCTGCTGCAATACCACGAGGGATACAATAGACTTTAATAATCCTTATGAAATGAAATGAGTGCAATCTTTCAGAGTTAACTGCATCTCTCCTGCCACCTTTTCTCTTTGGGACATGACCATTAAAGATGTCACAATTTAATGAAAACACACCAAGAAGCCACCATACACTGGCCTGTCCATTAGTAAAAAAA
>VWZE01010418.1:0-30147 GCA_013396675.1 Eubucco bourcierii
CCTTGCAATACTGTGATACTGTGTGATACTGTGATACAATGCTGAACTGAGTCATCTCTGGAGCTGGATATGCACCAGAGATTGTGTTGCTTGTGTGGAGCACCTGTCACCACGGGAAAGGAACAAGCTTCCAAATTAATTGTATGGGACCTTTATAAAGATTTTTGGTCTCTCAATATTTACAGGACAAATGTGGATCTCATATAACTTGAGGAGTACACTTTTCAGCTACGGACACTGTCTCAAAACTGAAGATAACTGATCCCATGCCTTTTTTTTTTTTGGTGCACTGGGGAAAAAAAAAATCTTTTTACTGTGAGACCTTTTTCCTGTGACCCAGGAAAAGAAAACAGCAGGAGACTAAGAGTTAAGTAGTACTGGGAATGGAGAAGTCTTTTTCTTATCCCAGGCCTCTGACCTGGTTGATGGGAAAATGCAGACTATCTCAGGAAGGTACAGTAGCAACTACCACTATCAAACATTGTAATTCTTTCTGCACACTTCTGCGCACTTCTCCCACCATTTTAAGCAAGATACAAAATGATGTTTAGAGACCTATTTACTATGACAAATGTAATGAATTAGTCCTCCTCTAAATAACCATCTCTGTGTCCAAAACCACAAAAGTAGGTGACTGAGCGATGCAGATGAAATACAGATATTCAGGATCCCAATCCACACATCCCCTAAGTTCACTACCTGCATTTTTGCTAATAAGCATCTTAAGACATATAAAATCCTTCTGCTTGTGCCTCTTAGACAGTCAGTCACAGGTTCAGATGAGTTGAACTTCTCAGCAGCTAATCCTGATTCACCTCCTCAAACTATGCCTTGCATTACCCCCATGTCTACAAAGAGGAACCTGGCAAAGCTTGTGCAACACATGACCAAGACTGAGCAATACACAAAGTACAGCAGTTTCCTTCAGTGTCATTTGAAGTAAACATCTTCAAAGTCCATCGGAGCTTCAGGGGGTTCAAGCCCTTATCTCTTTATCTGCAAAGGGAGCCGGAACTCTATCCAGGAAGCTACAAGCTAAATATTCATGGGGGAAGATATTTTCCATACTTCCTGCAGAAGTGGTGCTGGTATGCGTAAGGGTCTCTGGGAGGAGTTTAAGGCAGTAAGGTGCAGAACAAAATACTTTCTCCAACCCTACTGTGCTGAATTAGCTTGCTCTGCACTTAGCTGTTTTGGACTGGTACAGGTAGAAGATCCTCAGTATATTCTTTGTCGCGTAATGTGTTTCTAAAATATCGTCTTCACAGCCTAATGAAAATACAGTGATTCCTCAGAAAAATCAGTAGAACATATCCTCAAAGGATATACAGATGCGAGGATTATCGGAGTTTTAATTAAAATAGCAGGTAAAATAACTATTATGGTCTGTTATTATTTCTGAGATAACAACAGAATAAAGGTGTCTATTTCTTTCTTGAGCGTAATTTTCTAAATGAAAAAGTAAACATTAATATCTTCAGAGATCTTACTGATCTTGTGCGATAATTTAGAAAAATATCTCTATTAAGGATAGTTATATATGCTTTTTGTTGGAAATGCAATCACAGGATGTGCACATAGCTGCAATCTGCAGACAGATTAAGTAAATTAAATCACTCAATGTCTTTTTTCAATAGCTCTGAAACTAAAAGTAATTTGCAAAGAAAATACTCAGTTTCAATTGGTTTGTAATATCTGTTAATGATCTTTGGAAAAATTTCTGATAACATGAGGGAATTCCCTCAGGGACAGGGTTGTGAATAAGTGGATTTTTTTAACTTTGAGATGTCATTAGCTAGTGATTTCTTTGAAGTAAAAAGCTGTTACAGAATAAATCGCAGAGGTATACAAATGAACAGGACAATCATTTTTATGAATAATATAAATTTTTTCCACTGTACTTTCTGCCCGCTGAAGAAATAATTTATAATCTAACTTGGCAACACCCTGGAATCAGAATTGCGTGTGCATTTTGTGCTTTCCTTATGTATATGCTTTGTCTTCCTATGAAAGTACAGATTGCTGATGTAAACCCACTAGTGTAAGGAGCTCATCAGTTCCTTCTAATTTTGCTTTTTTTTTTTTTTTTTTTTTTTAAATCCAATAGGTAAATTTTAAAATTGACAAGGCTGAAACAACTTCCTGGAACTGCAATGACTCCAGTACAGCTATTCCCTAAAAGACATCCTCCCTGGTTTCTTGTGGAGCATATAAGATAGGTGAAGTTGTTGGTAAGTGCTATCATGGAAAAGAGGACCTCTATTCTCTTGGTATCTTGTTAGTGTTAACAATTTCTTATTAGCTCACAAATGAACAATATATTTATCATGCATCACCTCAGTAAGGTAACATTTCTCAGGGCAAATGAGACCCATCTTCTCTGTTTTCATTTGAGGACAACTGAAGTAGAAAGAGTGCCAGAAGCACCTTAGACTACACCTGCTCTTGGGGAACATTGTTCTGCTTCTGAGGTTCAAATGTACGATTCAGCCATGGGCAGGTGAGGAAGTGCGTTATGTCTCTGTAGGGTCCTGTGTGTCTGAGTTTAGACAGGGACTGGGATGCTCTGAAGGGATCCTGGTCTGGGTAATAGGGTGCTAAAACTCCAGGGTGTACTGTCACACATATTTCAAAAGATAAGGCTAGTTGCAGGCATTGAGCCTTTGATTTCCTCACCTTCCTCCAAATTGCTTTTGCTCAAGTGTGATGGTTTGGGAGTTCCTTGCTCCCCCACACTTTGTAAAATGACCCAGAATAGACTCAACCGGCTGGAAGTTAAGGAATGAAGCTGTATTTACAGCTTAGCACAATATACAAGCAGATATATACACTATATACAGGAGTATTTACAGAAATACATGTTACAGGTAACACGACACCCCTTCCAGAAATCAGAGTCCCCAGGAGGTGCTTCCAACCACCCTTCCACCTTCTCCCCACCCCTCTACCTTACCCCACAGTTTGCCTTACGCACAAGATGAGTTTGGAGGATCAGTCAGGGGGTTAGAAGCAGAATGGTTAGTTAGTTTACTCAATAGAAAGGAGAAGACCCACTTGTTCCCAGAGGCAGGCTGAGTATTGTATTCTTAAACATCTCAGCAAGCCTATGAGTGAAGTAGGCATCACCAGTGTTTTCCTTTCATGGCCTATAATATAATTTTCTCCATTGAAATATTCCAATTGGCCTTAAACCAGCACACTGAGACTTTATCAGTTTTGGTCTTCCTTTTTCTGATCTGCACACAGGGCTGAAAGGCACACCATGCTAACCTGAATATGACCTCTGGTTCCAGAGTTCTCACACAGAATAGCAGGAGAGAGAATTTGTCCAGCTCTAGAAAGAAATGTAAGTAGCCACAAGTTTGAATATCTGCCTAATCTTTCCTGATCCTCTGAAGGCTAAGTATGGAAATTCATAGCTACCCTGATAATTCATCAGTAGGTCAAGGTCAGACAGCCATTCATTTCCCATACACAGAAGTTCAACGATGTTCTGCAGTTACTCTGAGAGACTGCTCCTTAGCCATCATTAGAACTGGTCAATCCTAAAATGCCTTGACTTTGACAGAGGCCAATACCAGAGAAGGTGGAAGGACTTACCTTCCCCACTGTGTGTTTAACAGTGTATCAGTTCACCATGGATGAAGATACCTTCCTTACCCTGTCTATTGACTGGGATATGCCAAGAATTGCTGGGGTGACTAGACATTATTACACAACACTGCCTAGTAAAACTGTAACAGCTTTTTTTGGTTTTTTTTTTTTTTTTTGGTTAGGTTAGCAGCAAACATTATTATCGTCTAATCTGATCTTCTGCATAATGCATGCTGCTGAATTTAACCCAATCTGAACTTTGTGTAAAGATCTCCTTTTATGCCTGAAAATGCCTCCTCATTTACTAATACAATGCTGTTTCGCTCAGTACTATCTGTGCAGCAGCAAGTTCCATTAATTAATTGTACATTGTTTGGAAAAGCAACACCTCTTATCCGTTTGAAAGTTGATACCTCTTCGTTTCACCTTGCAGGGTAGGAAAGGTTTGGGTTCTTTTCTTTTTTTTTTTTTTTGGTTTTCCTTTACTACTACTTAGGTTGGAAGATCATGAGGATGAAATGTTATTTATATTGTAGCCTTGCTTAAGTAGAACTGTGATGAATCTTGAGTATCTCATTGCACAAAGTGAGGGAGATTGTGCAAGTCCTTTGGGGTTGAGACTATTTCAATAGACAAATGGCACATTTTTGAGGGAGCTGAGTGATGTGACTGGAAAGATTGCCAGGAAAATCAATGGAATTGTACCTCTGAACCAAATATGCATTTCTGAAAAACTAATCCAAAGTCTGACAGAATGATATGGAAAAATGAAATTTCTAAAACTGAGACCAAAACATTACTTTGGGATAGAGTCAGCAAAGGAAAAAAAGGTCGTGCTAATACGTAGCTCTGTGTTCTGTCCATTCTCCATAGGTCACATTGACCTCCAGTAGCTGAAATTCCTCTATGAGAACACTGAGGAAAATATCTGCAATGTCTGCATTATGTAAAGCTCAAACCCTTCCAGAAGAACTGCTAGTGTCCCAGGACATCTTCTAGATTATCTCAGGCAGTAGCATGTATTCCAAATTTATGGTGAGGGTTTGTGTATGACTTGCAGTCCCAAGAGGGTGAATCTTCCCTGAGAGACAAGCTGATGCTTGTGCTCTTTATCTTTTCTTAAGAAATTTCCCATATTTTTGACTTACCATTTTTATTGCCATTCTCTGGACTAGTTCTATTTCTACTTCCTTTTTTTCAGGGATGAAGTGACCAAATTTGAAGACGGTATTCAAAGTGAGGGTGTGCTACTGATTTATATAATAGCATTATAATATTTTCCATATTATTCTCTAAAACTCTTTTCTTCATACAAACCCCATAAGATTCTTTTAAATTCTTTGAACTACCATGCCTTTTAACATCTGTAGTTTACTCTGATCAGATTTTGACAAAGGAATAAAAGGCTCCATTTTTCACATAGAATTTTATTTATTGTTTGAACTTTAGAGGAGAAATTGGTCAAGTTGCAATTTAAAATTCTCGACAATGCAGACCATAGGACAAGGATCTCATTATCAGTACTTCTACACTTTCTTTGGAAATCTGAGAGGTTGAAAGTTGATGTGTTAGGTGCTGGCTCAATAGGCTTGTCTTTTGTTTTACAAACACAGCCAAAGACTTAATTTTGAGCTACCAGCATCCTCGGAGATGTAAGAAACATCGTTCACCTGTACCCCCTTCCTGATGGAAAATGCTGGAGCCATTCATTTTACATACAACGCACATGTACAAGCTGTACCTCAGTTCTACAGTCTCCTGCTTACTGTAGCACATGGTTCCACACCAGGTCAGGTGAAGACCCCCTGAAAATTAGGAATTTGATGACTGCAAAGGATGAGAATCTTGCTTTTCTGTCACAGTTGGGTGTTATGTCTCCATCAGGGTATTAGAAAAGGCTCAGGGAAAACAGTTGCATCTATTCTATTGCCTCAGACTCTTCCTGCAGCTATTGCCTTTCCTTAGAGTTACCAATCCAAGTGCTGACCCTGCCTGACCCTACTTATCTTGTAAAAGCTGACAAGATCACAGCACGAAGCAGTATAGCCACAGGCTCAATACTGGCTACCAAAATGTCTGTTTAGTATTTTCAAGGAATGCCGCTCTGAAGATTTACAATACAAGCAACTAGATATATGGACAACACCAGCACACAGCCCTGACCCCTGAACACTCAGCCCCACTTAAACAGAAATTTGTGCCTCTCAAGGGGCCAACACTGAGCTGCCACAAAATAGTGATTCCTTACCTACAAGTGAGCTGAAATTTAAGCATCATATGATTATATACACTCAGATATTGGGAAAAAGTATTTGTAAACTATAGTGCTGAGTTCAAAATTCATTGTTAGGTTATTTCATCAGTTGCATTACTACTTTAGCAATAGAAAGAACTGTGCTATTTCTGTGTGATATATATATATATGCATTAGTTTAGCATAGAGAATCTGTGACCAAAGCAGGTTTTCATGAGAAATTACTTTTATACAGTCTTTAAAGTTCTTCCCTAGCAAATATTTTAGCTCCTCTGTATGAAAACAAATACACATTTTCACAAATATCTCTAAGAATATGTTACACAGGTTTAAATATCCAAGAAATACAAAGAGACTGATCTGATTTAGTTTTTTACACATTTGAGCACAATAGACATTAATAGTTTTTGCAGAGTGGTGTTTGTGTTTGTTGTTTTTTTTTCCTTTTTCTTCTCTTTTTAGAACAGCAAAAACATGACAAAGACATTGAGATGCTATTGCTCCCGTTGGAAATTTCTGCTGACTACAGCATGAGTTGGATTTGGCCCAGAGAAACCAAATACACACAAGCTGACCATACAAGTAAGGAAAATCACAGACAACAGGTGCACACAAATTAGAAATGTACCTATTAGGTCATCCAGTACAGTTCCCTAACACCGTGTGATTGTTTCCTACGCCATATTTTCAGTTGTTTGGTGTGCCTAGATTAAATGTCCTAAGTGAAACCATGTCTCTAGGGAGAGATTGTGCTACCTAGAGTATATTGTTGTTAGAATAGTTTTTCCTTTCTTAAAGACAGCATATTTCTCCTAGTTATATCCCTTTGCAAATCTTATTTTTCTTCACTGATACTCTTTGCCTTCAACATCTCTTTACTGTAGTGTGATGTTGTGTTTAGTTAGCATTATGCCAATCCTTAGCTATTTAACTCATTTAATCTTCCTTGACAAGTCAGTCTTTTCAGTCTCCTGGCTATCTTTCCTCTCCTCTTGTCACACTTCTGCCTGTCAGTATCTTTTTTAGTTATGAGATTTTAAAGATATGATGCATTTTTCTGAACAGATCTGGTATGGATCTGAGCATCCTCACAATCTTTTCGCTGAGAAACCCTCCTGATATGCCCAGGGGAAAGTTGCCAGTGCTGTGGACAGACACACAGGTAGAGTATCCTGCTCAAACCACTTCCTTTGTATCACTTATCAGCTGACCGGAAAACTTCTATAAAAACTATTAACCTGGTAGTTCCAAAGACAAAGATATGTCATTAGAGATTTATTATATTTCTCACAATGATGGGAGATGAAGTAGCACAGATAAAAAGATCTTTGTTTTTGAGATTTTCTAACTCTTGATCATGGGCATCACAGTTTAAAATTATGGAACACATCATCCTCCATAGCTATTTCATAGTGTTAGGAGATTACATTGTAGAAAGTAATTATATACATAGTCACAAACCTAGCTGTTCACTTCAGGCAATAAATTCTGATCAACAAACAACACTCCTTTTGTGCTAAATGAGATCTTGGCTGTAATTGAATGTCTTTACCTTTGTGTTCTGTTGGATTGGAGGAATATCATCTTAATCTTCTCTCTTTAAATTTTCATTAAGGAACGTTTCAGCTACCTGCAGCCTCATCTGATGATGTTTAATGATATCAGCTAGCTCAGTCTTCTGTGCACCAGCAGGGGCTTCTTTAAATTGATCAACTGTATGGAACATTGTTTTCAAGTTTAATGTACTTGGAATTAACCTTTTAAAATAACGACATCTCTAAAGACAGTTTATATACATAGTGCACATGCATACACGTGTGCATTTAAATGTGCATATGTGTGTATGCATATATAAGTGTAAGTGCACACATATGTACAGTAAGACTGATCCTATTCACCTTCTTGAAATCATTGCAGCTAGTATTAGCATAAATGTGCTGTTAAATTGGCAGTGTTACACATTTTTGTTGGAGTTTGCTTCTGTAACATAAAATCAGGAAGATAAGCTGTGAAACTCATGCAGCTGATGACATAATGTTAGGATCTTGTGATGCTGAATCTCATATTTCTACGAGTGATGGATGGAGGTTCGTTGCTGAAATAATTACACTACCTATTGCAATATATCTTATTTTATTTTCTTGTGGACACTGAGGTGCCCAAACCATTAAATGTATACAGTATAACGAGTCCTGTGTTCTTATTTATTCTAAAGAAGACATTAACTTTCTACAGTTGTTTTATTGCATAATTAAACCAACTACTCTAAGAATCTGTGATGAACATAGCAATAATCTGTGACAATATGCATATTTACATTTAATAATGATGTCCAAATGTACATATGTGGATATAAATATGCATATATGCATATACAAACACAGAAAGAGGCATATACACAAATTAAATGGAACCAATTAGAAAGTGGTATAAATAGATTCCAAGCTTACCTGTTATGGTTGTGTGAAGGGATAATTTAAACTACAAAGACATGCAAGAAAACATAGCTCAGTACACTTCATTGGCTCGTTCCCATTATGCTCAACAGTGACAGGCTGTATGCTAAGACGGGGTACCAGCAGACATTCGTAATGACAGCTGGTTCAAAACAGAGCTTTCAAAATAGTGCAACACCCCTAACTTCCTTCCAAATCGTGGTGTTTGCCAGCACTTGACTGAAGCTGGTTCTTAAGGTCAGATGTTCAAATAAAAAGTTATTCAGAAAGAATCTGTTTCTTTATGTTTGAACTGTGTATATATTCAACATATAGTCTCTTTGTTTCCCACAAATTTGCATTTGAGCTCACACAAGGATTATGCTTGGCTACTACTTGCAAAACTGAGGGATCTTTCTTCCTAACACCATGCTCTGCTTGCTTGAGATTGTTGGTGTATGATTTCCACTCTTGTGGGCTACATAAATTGAGATCCAGATAGTAACTGTTTCTACTGGGACAAAAAAACCCCAACAACAAAATACCCCACAAAAAACCCACCACCACCACCAAACCCAACCAACCAACCAACCAAAAAAAACCCCCAAACCCCCTCAAAACTCCAACATCCCTCAACCTCTCTATAGAGAAAGGAAGCATAGTGTCTTTCCTTCAACATCATTCACACCATGCTCACTATGTTCAGTCAACTAGGAACACAGCAAAGAACTCCATACTTCAGTTGTTCTGTTTGGGTTTTTCTAGTGGATGAGTATAGAATCTGAAAATAAACACATTCCTTCTTTGAAAGGGAACGCAAACAGGTTTTATGTATTTGTATTCAAACTCAGTGGAAAACAAGGAGGCACAGAAAGCAAGCTTGAAGATAAGACGTGAATATAAGTAAAGCTAAATTTCAGTAAGCTAAATTCAAGTGCAAAGTGCCACATTGTTATAATTATTACACAGAACATGTGCTAATTAATTGCTATGTCATGCCGGTGAAATAGTTAAGGATTACATATGGGGCAAAAAGAAGAGTTCACACAGTAATGCTATTGTCTTTGCAGAGAAGCCAGTATGTGGGGAGCATGCCATGAACAACCTTGTGAAAATGAGGCTGGTGAATTGATTTGGTCTTAGAAATTACTTTTCAGAGTGGTTAAAAAAATATTTAAAGTCTATGATAAATTTTATTTGTAGCACTGGACTAGTTGTAGTGTTCAGTGTGCTCAAAATTAGCCTTTCATTTGCCATATAGCCTGGGGACCCCAAGTGCTAAGCATCAGACCTTCAGAGTAATTCAGACAGCTGAAAGTGCTGCTGTTTGGGGCTTTTCAGAGCTGCCCAGACACTTCTCTCTAAATGAAATCAAGGAGACCTGGGCATCAGAGCACTTCAGAAAAGTATCGACCATGTGCCTATCAGTCTCTTGGGGAACTGTACTCATTTCAGAAGTATTGCCTCTGGAGGTACCTCTGGGGAGATGCTGAGAGGAACAGGATATGCCTGTGCTCATTTCTGGGGAAGGTATGGTTCTCCTGCAAACCAAAGAGTTATGGCTCGGCTGATTCTCTGTGGCAGGCTCGCTTGGTTTACTGACACTCATCCTGCTTGCTCCAGCATGGCCCATGTGAGCAGGATCGGCCACGCATTCTAGCTGGCGATGCTCCTGTTTGCCATCAGCTTTCCCTCCTGGATCAGGGCCTCTGCCGATTGCTGAGGGGTGGCCAGGAGCAGCTCCCTCTGCTGAACCTCTTTTGTGCTTTTATCTCTCTCCTCTTGGCAGTAAGCTGCCGCTGGCTCCCAGCCATAGCCCTCTCGCCCTCCCCAGTGCCCGGCTTGCATACTCAGCCAATGCCTACATCTCTTCCAGCAGCTGGCCCTACTGTTCCTCCACAGCTGGCTGCTGCCCCCTACTGTGGTAATTATTATTTATTATGGCTATTCAGTGTACATTATGTGTCCAGAGTCCAGTACTGTCTGAATCACTACCAGGGTCTCACTGTGTGGGCAGAAGCTTTCAGCAATGCACAGTTGTTCCATGTTGGTATTCACCCGACTTTCACACAGGGAGTGTATGAGGTGGAAGGAGTGAAGGTGGCTGTTGGCACCTATTAGCACTATCTGATGTGACATGTACTCTCTGTCCTGTGTTACATGACTCCAGTAGCAGCACAGCTGAGTGTGTAACTGCTTCTCCACCTTGCTAGCAATAGCAGGTCTCCTGCTATTCCTGCTATCTAGCAGGAAACACTTGAAGTGTTTTTCAAAAGTCATGGTTGCTGCTCAGTTTAACTCTCTGTTGCTGTGAATGCAGATATTGCTTGGTTTTCAGCTGCTGTCAAGGAATAATGTCCTTAGACCATAGCATAATTATATGGAATGTCATTTTCTTCCCTGCTTCTCTCCTCTACCTTCTTCTCTGGGATTCTCTGTTAATGATGATTCCTTTGTTCATTTCTCTCCTTGCACTTCTTCCTTCATCTTGCCTCCCTGAAGACACCACCTTCACTTAAAAATGAAGGAGCTTTAACTTAGTGCACAGGAAAAAACACCTGGAGGAAGAAGTAGCTTCTGAACATTTGGAAAAATGCAGAATCTTGAACATATTTCCCACACATATGTACATGTGTGAGAAGCAGGCATTCAGTTGTGGCAACTAGGGTTATTCTACTCAAGAGGATGGAATGATACTGCTCCATGGCAGCTGAGGATCTGTCCCAGTATGTAAATGTAAATATCTATTTTTACAAGCCCTCCTACAGCTTGCTTTAAAAAAAAACAACTTTCTTTTTAGACACTGAAAGCATACAAGCATTCAGAAATGTCCCACTTTCTATATTTTGTCTAATTCCTACCTCTGACTTCCTCTGAAAGCTCTCAAAGTCTAATGAATTCAAAAGAGACAGAGTAAATTAAAACTGAAGTAGATTTGCCTTCAGTGTCCTAGTCCTGCAAGAACTGAAAAAGGACAGGAGAGAAAATGAAAGAGTATGATGCCATGTAAGTCTAGATAATTTAAAATGTTTGTAAGCAGGCTCACCAAAGCCAGCAAAATTCCCATTGTCCTATTGCTCATAATCACAGAATCACAGAATTTTAGGAGTTGGAAGGGACCTCTAGAGATCATCAAGTCCAACCCTCCTGCCAAGGCAGGATCATGTAGGGCAGGCCACACAGGAATGTGTTCAGGTAGGCTTTGAAAGTCTCAATAGAAGGAGACTCCACAACCTCTGGGCAACCTGCTCCAGTGCTCCTTCACTCACACCAAAGAGGTTTCTCCTCATGCTGAGGTGGAACTTCCTGCGTTCCAGCTTATACTCATCATCTGCCCTTTCAGCAAGTTGATGTCAGGAGCAAATACTCATGTATAACAGTCACTGCATCAGAGCACTTTCAACCATGAATCACTTTTTAAATTGTTTTGAGTTTACATTTAATTGCTTCCTTTGCATGCTCTGTGTATGCACGCACTCCTCCCACCCCCCATTTTTCATATGTAACTACCATGCAAACTGGAGTTACAGTCTTTGAATATGGAGTGCTCAAACCTCAGAGTTCCAGGAGTTTGAATACAGGAACTGGTTTGTCCTTTTTAAAGATGGGAACCACATGTGTGACTTGGATCGAGATCTGGGGTGGATTCTGGGCTTGTTAACTTGAATGCATTAGGATTAGGGATTCAGAGTGGTTTATTTGTTGTGACACTAGTACTAATATCAACAACTGAGTGTTTGCCCTCACCAGAAAGAGGAATTCTCATATTCACTTCCTCTGTACTGATTTGTATTTAATTTCAGAAATTAACCATCTTCAAGATATTTTTCTCAATTTTTTATTTTTTAATATCCTCTACGACAATTGCTTATGAGTGACCTCTGAAAAAAGGTTTTGACTGTCTGCATCACTTGGACATGTTCCTCTGAGAGGTCCTATTTATCACACTTTCCCTCTGAAGGCCATTCCCACTATTTTTTTCAAAATACTCTGATCCTACAGGGAGATACTTTTCCCCCTTGTAACAACCTGAGTTGTTTAAGGCACAGAAGAACAAATGCCCAACAAACTCTTGCTGTTTAGAATGCAATTCTTGGACTCCCTAAAACTCTGGTAAACTCCAAAGCTATGCAGTTCCCAGGATTTTCCTCATCTCCTTTTGAAGACAGGCAACATAATATGGCTTCCCAGCCTTCTTGTGCTGCTAAAATTTCAAGGGAAGAAGGCATCCCCTTGTCAGTATCTTGGCTTTTTCTCGCCTTATTTCCTCTTAGATCTCCCAGATGAACACCATCCGGTTGTGGTGATTTACTGCACTTGAGTTTCTCAAGTTACTCTACAACTTCCTCCTTAGAGACTTCAGTCTGTATAAAGGCCACACTGATTTTCTTTGCAAAGTGCCTTTGGCACAGGAATTTCTACATGACTCTCAGCAGCAGACATGATGCAAGAGATTCATTTAACTCTGCTAGCTTGTTGCGCTCTTCTCGTGACCCACTTTATACAGATTTGTGGGGATCTCTGGGGTGTTTGGTGCATAACCCAGTATAAGATTTATATTCTCCAACAGGTAAGGCTTAGGTCTCAGTTGGTATTCTCTCACTGCTCCACTGAAAGATATTTCTGCACATTGCTACAGCCACTCTCATTACATCTTATGTGGTTGGTTTATTAATCCCCAAACTACTCCTCTGCTCTACATCTGTCACAGGTGAGCTAACCCTTTGCTGATACAAACTGACACTGTCCCTAAGAAGACAGGCGAGGAGCCCCCTTCTCTAAAGCTACAACAAGCAACCACTTGGCATGCCATGACAGAGTCTGAATGCTCAGCACCATAACCCCAGGAGAAATGGGACTCATATTCTATCCCATGGCTTGGCCATCAACCTAATGAACAGCCCTTTACTCTTTTACTTTTGATAAAGGGGATCCAGCAAACTGCAGCAATCCTTTCTCTTTTACCCTCTTTTAAAAAATGTATTTGCTTCTGTTTCTTGAATCATAGAATCATAGAATGGTAAACTTGGAAGGGACCTCAAGGATCACCTAGTTCCAACCCCCTACCATAGGCCATAGGCAGGGACACCTCCCACTAGTACAGGTTACTCAAGGCCTCAACCAACCTGGTCTTGAATGAGAATGGGTGTTCCCACTCTCATTCTATTTTAAGAAAGACAGAAACTCTCAAATGGCCAATTCAGTCTTTAATGATTGTGAAGAGCAGAACTAGAACATCAGAAATGGAGTAAATATTCTGTGTCCTGTTTTATTCTCTGGCTGTTGTAGTCCAGATTTTTCAAAAGCAGGTCAATTTAATGAAAATAATTGTTTGCAAACACTAGTGAGTTTTGTGACTAGCAACTTATTTTAATGACCATTATGTGGTCTGTTTATAGACTCACAGAACCACAGAATCACAGAATGCTATGGGTTGGAAGAGACCTTGAAAGATCATCTAGTCCAAACGCCCTACCAGAGTAGGATTACCTATACCAGATCACACAAGAATGCATCCAGGTGGGTCTTGAATATCTCCAGAGAGGGAGACTCCACAACCCCCCATGGCAGCCTCTTCCAGTGTTCCATCACCCTCACTGTGAAAAAAAATTCTTCTTCATGTCTACATTGAACCTTCTGTGCCTCAACTTCCACCCATTGCCCCTTTTCCTGTCATTGGCTATCACTGAGAAGAACCTGACTCCATCCTTTTGGCACTCACCCTTTACTCATCTATAGACATGAATAAGGTCTCTCCCCAGTCTCCTCTTCTCCATACTAAAGAGCCAGAGCTCTCTCAGTCTCTCCTGATAAGGAAGATATTCCACTCCCTTAATCATTTTTGTGGCTTTGCACTGGACTCTTTCAAGCAGTTCCCTGCCCTTCTTGAATTGAGGGACCCAGAACTGGACACAGTATTCCGGATATGGCCTCATCAGGGCAGGGTAGACTGGGAGGAGAACCTCTCTCGACCTACTAACCACAGCCCTTCTAATACGCCCCAGAGTAGCATTGACCCTCTTGGGCACCAGGGCACATTGCTGGCTCATGGTCAACCTTCCATCTACTAGGACCCCAGGTCCTTTTCCACTTCACTCAGCGCCTATATGCTAGCTTGACTGATATCACTGAAGCTGCATATACCTACTCTGAGATATAGACAGGCAAACCTTTGATATGGGATGGATTTGAGATCAACATTAACTATAATTGCTGAGGCAGAGATATGGGAACTGCATCCAAAACCAGTTCCATGGTTTCATCCACTAAAGAGAAAATCTCTGCTATTGCTGAGGTTGTCCCAACTTTCTTATTTCAGGAAGAAGAATTTGACACCAAACAACTCTATTTTTGCGTTGGTTTTTGGGAATAGATGAAAGACCTTGAACTTTCTAACCTTTCTAGGCTGCTAAATATGTATTAAGATCTATAAATCTAGGACTTTCTGTTGAAGTTCAGTCTATGAAATCTGTATCAGGATACAAATAGGCATGCTCATCCCTTACACACCTGTTTAAACAAATGGAAAAGTCTTAGAAATTAATTTGGTCCCTAATTTTCTAAAGTTTAGGAATTCACATACAGGACAAGATTCATAACAACCTGCTATGGCTGTCTGAGAATTAGCTGGTCTAGTTTCAGGTAACTTTTCTTTGTTGACTGTAGAAGAAACATAGGCAATTGCCTTAGACTTAAAGACTAAGGTGTTAATGTTTTGGTTAATTGTCATTTTTAACTGAAGTTAATTTAGTGGTATTCTGATTTGATATATAGTTTTTCTTTTATTGTAGTCCACAATAATAATGATGCTTCCCAAATATCCCACTTCTAATCTATTTTCTGCCTTACAAAATGTAAAGAGAAATGCTGCTTTCTTGGTCTCATTTCCGTCACCTATAGGTGTTCTCATTTTACCTTTCAATATTTTGACTGAAAATAGCGATATGCTAGGATCCCACTTAACAGTGCATGAGCAAAATCTCAGCAAATGGTCTTGTAGAGCAGTACAAAGATACAGAGAATGAACTGTAGCGAGGCAGCTATTAAGATGTTTCTTCTAACTGATAAGGTAAATTTTGTGCAGTTATAGTTTGCAATGACAAATATATCACAATACATTTTCCAACTGCTTTGAGAGTGGTCAGAACAAATATAACCTGAGTATTTATAGAATATGGTTAGCAGTAACCAAGTGAAGTAATTGAAATCTCATATTATACCGCACTTAAGGCAATTTCTACTTGCCATTTTTGCACCCTACCTTATAAAAAACCAAACAGGTTACACAACTCTGAGAGTTTCTGAGAGATCAGAATCTTTCAGAGGCTGTTAGGTATGTATACTAAAGGTATAAAAAGTATAAAAACAAAAGTATTTCTTCGTGTTTGTAAAAGGAAGAAAATGGTCCTAATGAAGGAGCAGGACAAGTCTTGACCCTTCGTGTTCATCATGCTTCCAGAGTTTGAAAAGCCAGTTACATGGCCCTACTCGTGACAGCAGAGAACCTCTTATTGCTAAAGCTGTTGGCAAGGTGCAAAAGTAGCCAGAATTAGCTTTTGGTTTTGGGTTACGTTTGGAGTCTGTTTAATATGTAGAATGTATGCACCATCAGGACACAGGCTGGTTCCTTCTCAAAATCTCTGCATCACTAAGTATTTTTTATCATTAAAAGCTTCATGCTATTCTCTTTTTCTGTTCCTCCACTTTGTCTTTAAGATACTGAAACCATTGTTGCTGGCTCAGGATCTAGTTTATCTGTTAAAGGTCTGATCACTCTCAAAAGAAGCTTTCTGAATACTGTTACATCAACTAGCCTTCTTACTATACTTTATCCAGGAATGTGCAACACCTTCCTCTAGTCTTCATGTGATTTTCTGTCAGAACTTTACCAAATTTCTCTTGCCCACAGGACAATACAAATAACACCTGGAAATGTTGCCTTCTGTGTCAATCAGCCTTCTAGTCTACCTTCTCTACCATTCCTCATTGCCTTCAGTATGGCTTACTACATGATACTGTAAGAAAAGTAGATAGATTTTTGTAGAGTGCCTTCTTTGCACTGCTTTCCTTTCACATGTGTGTGTAGTCACATACAGTAATCCCTGCTTTTGTATTGGATGTGCAGGAAGTATCCATAGGCAAATAACAACCAACATCTCTGTGGATATCAAACATGGTCGTGTATGTGAACTGGGACAAAAAGTTTATTGTAAAGTTTTGAGAGTTTCAAATTGAGTGAAGACTATTTTGAAACATCCCACAGTTGGGAACATTTACAAGGATGATTGCCTCATCAATTCACAGGACTCAATATACCGCTCTCTTCTGTCAGGAGGAGCTACTTTCTGGAGGAACACTACCAAGCAGAGGAAATCTCCTGTAGTGTAAGCACAATTGTTGAACAAAATGAGTGATTAGCAAACATCTTTCAGCTGGTGTCAAAAACAGAACTGTGCAATAAAGGAACCTTGAACACAAAGAAAATTGGTTAGCATTCATTCTACCACTGTGGTGATTCATGATTGTCTTGTGTCTGATGAATTTTCATCAGCACTAGAAAATTTTGCCAAAAATAAGACCATGTTAAGGCCTTGATGGAAATGTGTTATTTGTTCATGCCTTTGAGTCTGGACAACAGTCTTTCATTTGATGACAAAATCAAATTTTGTCTGTTACCTCTGGACTTGTTAAGATGCCATGAAAGTTTTGACAAAAAATTTAGATATGGAAATTGGATCTAAATGGCAGATACATATACCTCTGTGAAGAGTTATGACACGCCCTCAGTTTGTAATTCTCTGTTCTAGAAGGAATTTTGATTAAACTTCAGATGTGAATGTCACAGTTTAGGGCCATTTATAAAATCTGTGAGTCTTGCAACTGGCTCTGAACATTGGTGTACTTGGGGAGACCCATGACACTTTGTGTGATCTCAAAGTGGCATCTTAGAAGAACAGGTTTTTGTTCTTCTTTTTCTCCCTATAGATCCTTAAAAATATGCAAATCTCTGTGATCTGCTTCTCATACAAAGAGTTGCAAATTCAGCTACGGATCAAAGATTAGAGCATATGCCTATTATTGTGGCTCCCAGTTACCCAATCCAAATGTTTAATTCTTTAAAGAAGTAAGAGGGTCAGCAGCTTTCTGAATAATTGTTTCCAGACAGTCTTCTGTTGGTTGGATTTCTCTATCACATTCAACTTCAATTGCAGTTGTAATTTATCTCCAGTCTTCAGACTTTAACTTTACTAAATTCACATGTTAGTATTTGAGTCACTTATGCTTAGACAAATCCAGATCATGCTCCATGATCATTGTTTGCTTTTTATGGTGACTCATAGATTAAATGAGAAAAAACAGTGCCATCTGAACACCTGTCTCTGGCCTTCTGTTGTTCTAGGAAGTGCAGAAAGAAAGAAACTGGGCCAAAAATGATAAAAAAATTAATCGAGTCAGGATGCGTACTAATATTTTTGAAAGGTTATCATCACAGTCAGAACAGGAAACGTTTTACTGACAGCCATGTTTGGCAGTGTAGTACCATGTTGTGAGAGTATGCTTCTTCACTGGATCATGTTTCCTTGTGGTGGTTTTGCACCACATAGAATTTGGGATTTACCCCCCAAAGGTAAAGTACCACACTTACTCAGAATCTGGAAGCAAAACAAAATAATTGTTTACAAAAGTAGGTTAAATATAAAAGGTAATAAACATATACAAATACGTATACAATTAGACAATAGCCCAGCTACTCCTCTGGACACACACACCCCTGGACAAAGACCAGGGGATGTTCACAGAATCACAGAAACATTCTGGTTGGAAAAGACCCTCAGGATCACCCAAGTCCAACCGACATCCCTACTCTACAAAGGTTCACCCTAAACCATATCCCCAAGCACAACGTCCAAAGGCTTCCAGGGTTGGTGACTCAACCACCTCCCTGGGCAACCCATTCCAATGTCTGACTGCCCTTTCTGTGAAATTTTTTTTTCCTAATATCTACTATAAACCTACCCAGTTACTGCTTGAGGCCATTCCCTCTTTTTCTCTCACTAATACCTATGAGAAGAGACCATCATCAACCTCTCCACAACATCCTTTCAGGTAGCTGTACACAACAATGAGGTTTCCCCTCAGCCTCTTCTTTTTCAGACTAAACAACCCCAGCTCCTTCAGTTGCTCTTCATAAGATTTATTCTCCAGACCTGGCTTTGTTGTCCTCCTCTGCACTCACTTCAGCATCTCAGCATCCCTAACCAGCTAACACGGTATTATCTCTCCCCATTTCCAGTCAGTGTTCTTAGCAATAACCCAAACAATGGCCAGTGCAGAGGAGTAAAGCAAAAGTTCATAGTACCAAAGGAAAACAGGAGAAAAAGAGAAGAACACACTGTATCTTTAGACTACATAGAATTTTTCAAATCAAAGGAGTGGGATATGTGTATCTCTTATGTTTCATTCAACTGCTTTGATAGTCCACCCCCTGAGCTCTCGATTTCTCTGGGAAACTTTCATTTACAATTTAGGACCCTAGCCCTAAAACTACATCACTTATCTTTCAGTTTTGCCATGTTTTCAGGAAAAAAAACAAACCCAACACTTCAGAGGTGCTTTGATCATGTCTTTTGTGCAAGTCTAGTGGGCACAATCTCACCCTCAAGCCCACTCCTGAGTTGGGGTCAGCAGAACCAACTGTCCCTTCAGTACTTTCTCCTGAAAGTTCACTGACTATCGTCTTCTATTTACTCTTGGTTTACTGTACCAGCCCCCTTTTGTCTTGGTGCAATTGCAACCTAACCAGTCATTATCTAAAATGATGCTGAAAATGGTGTAGAAGTTGTACTTTTAGATAATGGTAAACTGAGAAATAAAACACATTGCAATTCTGTTTATATTTCAGTTTTGGTCTGGGCTACTCTATGTTAGTAGGCCCTGTTTCATCAAATGTCCAAGCTTCAAGTTAAGTATTTTCCTCAACAGGAAGTTGGTTTGGTTGAAGAGAACAATGTGTGAATTTAAAATAAAAAAGGCTGAGGGGACAAAATGGTTAAGAAGATGTCCTAGACACTTAGCCTCTCTCCAGGAAGAATGATAAACACTTCTCTTTGGTCAGGTCTACTTTCTTACACCTTTCTGAGGAGAAGAAATGGAGAGGGTTATTTATTATGTGTTGGGATGAAGGCAGGGAATGTTTTCCACCATTTAAAAAAAAAATAATCTGGAATTTATGGGAGTTTGAAAAGCAATTTCCTTTAAAGGTGCAAATTCCTAATTTGCCACATAAAAGTACAGGAATTAGGTGCTAAATCCTTCTTTGCCAGTGAGACCTGTGAAAGGAGGTATGAAAAAAGAGTTACTGTTAGGTTTCTATTCATGTCTCCTGAAAGCCAATGTATGCAAAAGTGCACTGAAACAGCCCTGATTTTTTTCAAAGCCTTCCTGCCGTTCAGACTGACTTTTAAAAAATGAACCCTTGTCTGGCTTTATTTGTGTGGTGGGTTCTGATTTTGTTCTGCCTGTACTGTATCACTCTTCTCTCCTCACCATTAATCTTCCATGAATGTTCCCCAGGGCACAGTTCTTCCTTTTCTGCATGGAGACTTTCTATTGAAATTAATGGACATTCTTCTTATGGGTGGAGGGAAGAATACACCCTTATATCAACCCTGCTGCAAAAGAAGATTATTCATTGAAAGGAAGAGTTAGTTTCACTCCTGAAAGCCCAAGGTCTAGCCAGGCAGATTATAGTGGGAGATCCCAATAGGAGGTCTAGTACAGAAGCAAGAACTACCTGTACAAGGTGAAAATAAAAGCCAGAACAGAAGACTCTTTAAATGTCAGAACAAAACTCCATGGAATGTCAGTGGTGACACTCTGTTATGAAGTGTACTATCCCAAACCTAGTTTTAGGTCAAATCCATGCAGTGGAATGCTGTGCAGTGAAGATATGCATAAGTGACCTGCAGAACCAGGCATGGTCACTAGAGCAGCACGGTGCCAAAGGCAAACTTGATCTGCAAAGGGGTGCTGCAGTTTGGCCATGGGTGTTGGGCCATGCAAATCAGGGTATATTAGAGGAGGACCGCGAAGATAGTCAGAGGGTTGGAGCACCTCTGCTGGGAGGACAGGCTACAAGAGTTAGGGCTGATCAGCCTTGAGAAGAGAAGGCTTTGAGGAGACCTTATAGTAACCTTCCAGTATCTGAAGGGGGCCTACAGAAAGACTGGGGAGGGACTATTTACAAGGTCCTGTAATGACAGAATGAGGGATAATGGGTTTAAACTGGAAGAAGGGAGATTCAAACTAGGTATTAGGAAAGGGTTCTTTACAGTGAGGTTGGTGAGACCTAGAACAGGTTGCCCAGGGAGGTTGTGGCTGCTCCCTCCTTGGAGGTGTCCAAGGCCAGGTTGGATGAGACCTTGAGTGACCTGTTCTACTGGGAAGTGTCCCTGCCTATGGTGAGGTGTTGGAACTAAATGATCTTTGAGGTCCCTTCCAACCTAAACCATTCTATGATTCTATTTATCTGTGCAGATGTATCATCTCACTCAGAACTTGGGTTTGGGAACTTGGGCATCTCTAAAACAGTTGTGCTTTGCACAGTATCGATGTGCTAGGCAGTCTTATTCCACTTAGAGGCTGAAATGGAAAAGTTTTATGTTCCTTCACAGAGAACCCTTTAATGAATTAAAGAGGGTGTTGACAACCTTCAAGCTGAACTGCATAAATTCTCATAAGAAGGATAGTAGTTGCAATGTGAAGTCTTGAAGCAGAAAGACAACCTTATAAAATACACTATAGTATCTAAGTTTAGTACACCAAACGTAGTAGTTTAAGTAGACTACGGAAAGGCAAATGCAATTCAGGAACAGTCCAAGATGATCAGGGGATCAGGCACATGTGTTTAGGAAAGGAAGGTCTTGCCTTACAATCTGATCTCATTTATGACTGGGTGACGCACTTGGTAGATAAGGGGAAGGCTGTGGATATGGTCTACCTAGACTTCAGCAAAGCCTTTGACACACTCTCTCACAATGTATCCTCCCAGTTCTGGGAGTTCATGGCTTGGACAGGTACATCTCTCACTAGGTTAAAAACTGGCTGGATGAGGAGGTACAGAGAGTGGCTGTGAATGGTATCACATCCAGTTGGTGTCTGGTGACCAGTGGTGTCCCCCAGGGATCAGTACTGGGCCCAGTTTATCCAACATCCTTATTGATAACTTGGATGAGGGAATTGAGTCTACTGTTAGTAGTTTCATGGATGACACTGAGCTGGGGGGCAGTGTTGACGTACTGGAAGGCAGGAAGACACTTCAGAGAGACCTGGACAGTCTGGGTCAATGGGTTGAGGCCAATAGCATGAGGTTTAACAAGGCCAAGTGTGGGATCCTACACTTTGGCCACAATAACCCCATGCAGCACTACAGACTGGAGGATGAGTGCCTGGAGAGCATCCTGGTAGAGGGACCTGGGTGTTCTGGTTGACAACCTGCTGAACATGAACCAGCAGTGTACCCAGGTGGCATGGAAGGCCAGTGGCATCTTAGCTTGTACCAGGAATAGTGTGGCCAGCAGGACCAGGGATGTAATTCTACCCTGTACTTGGCACTGGTGAGTCCTCACCTCGAGCACTGTGTGCAACTGTGGGTCACTCACTGCAAGAGAGATATCGAGCTGCTGGAGTGGGTCCAGAGGAGAGTGATGAGACTGGTGAGGGTGCTGGAGGGAAAGTCTTGAGAGGAGAGGCTGAGGGAGTTGGGGGTGTTCAGCCTGGAGAAGAGGAGACTCAGGGGGGGACTTTGTCACTCTGCAACTACCAGAAGGGAAGCTGAGTGAGGTGAGGGTCGGGCTCTTCTCCCAGGCAACTTGTGACAAGGTGAGAGGGTATGGTCTGAAGTTGCATCAGAAGAGGTTTAGGCTGAATGTTAGGAAGCACTTCCTCACAGAAAGGGTAGTTAGACACTGGAATGGACTGCCCAGGGAAGTGATGGAGTTGCCATCCCTGGGGGTGTTGAAGGAAAGATTGGATGTGGCAGTTAAGGACATGATCTAGTTGATGTGGTGATGTCAGTTCACAGGCTCAACTCGATGATCACAGAGACCTATTCCAGCCTGAATCATTATGGAATTCTATGTTACAATAATGGTACTGTCATGTTTTGGATAGATCATTAGCGTAGATACTATAGTCTGAGGCTAGGAGATAGAATTTAATATGCAGAGAAGAAAGTTAAATAGAGGATAAAAAGTACTCTTTCCTCAAGTGTATTTTCAAGAATGAACCTTTCCTACACCTTGTACTCCAGAGAAAAAGCAAACTTCTCTAAGAAAACATTACGTTAATGTGTTAGGCTATGACAATATTTTTAATTCTTTGGGGTATTTCGTAGGGAGACCTCCTTGCAAGGATGACTTCTTCTACCATTCCTGTTTACTTCTTGTGTTGCCTTGTTCCATGCAGGAGCAGTATTAGAAGTTGGAGAACCACAGGGGTGGACAGAAAGGGATTTCTTCTGTGTTTACAGTTTTTGAAACCTTGATTGTTGTATATAAGCATATTAGTTATACTTGGGTTTATGTTGTGGCAACCAGTGTGTTTTTAATGTTTAAATTTGATTTAAGTGTCTCTGGTAAATCTCTGCTATTCACTTGTGCATATTTGTATATGGGTTTAAGATTATATATCTATATCTACATATATCTATATCTCAGAATGATTGCTTTAAACAGTGCTCTACCTGCTCTTTGCACCAAGCCTAGAAGTCTTGCTTTAAGATTAGCCTTGTCAAATTTACTTAAAGTGACCAGGCAAATACATACAACTAATGTTGTTATAGGCAAAATTAACTAATGCTCTTTTTCATGGTGAGATGCTGTAATGATTTTATATAGCAGTCAAACTATTTAAATACTAATGTTGCCTTCATGCTGTAATCACCATTCAAGTCAGATGTCATTTTTAGTAGCCAATAGGGAATTCCATCCCTTAATTATTCTTCAATACACAAACCAAGCATTCTTTAATTGGTGTAAATTGAACAGTGTTCCAACGTAAACAAGGAGAGGACAAACTAATCAATTATTCTGTGCATGTCTATTGGAAAACTATTGCCATTAGATCAAGCAACAAATCCTCGACTCCATTAGCTTCAGAAGAATGGTGTGGGGAAAATGCTGCAAATGCTACTGCTTTCTACCAATGAGCAAAGGAAAGCCTGTAGAAAATCCTATAGCAGAACTTCAGGTTTTCTTGAAAGTACTCATGGAAATTTAAGATATGAAGATACTCCGAGTCCCCAGCCATATGTCTTTGACATGAGTTTGTCTGGAAACAACATGTTTATATCCTCTCTTATGTCTACTCATGTAGTCTGGTTTTTATTTTTCTCTTTTAAATAAACAACTCTTGAATTATAACATAACTTTTTACAACTTGCCAAGAAAATTTTCCTGAACTTCTTGTCTCAAGCTACACCCTACATATTCAGACATGTTCACTGCTGCAGCATGGAATAAATTCCTGGGTTGTTTTTTTTTTTGTTGTTGTTTTTTGCTTTTTTTAATGTGATTTGAAATAAAGGTGCTGTATTTAAGAAACAAGTGAAAAATCTCTCTCATAAACTTGTCATATACACTTTTCATTCTTGCCTCTTTTTATCAGTTCTCTAAAACTGATTATCATTGTGGAAAGAAGAGGTAAAAAAAAAATTAAAAGACCCATTACAATACCTCTGGCCCAGATCTGCCAGTCTTACAATTTTAGTTAGTGTGGAATGTAAAACTATCTGGGAAAGAAATACACTGGCTATGGATGTTCATTTTTTAATCTATTTGTTTTTGCTATAATATGCTATTTATTGTTTAAGGACCTTTCATGTTGGTTTAAATCAAAGCCTTTAAAACCAATCTAACATAAAAAGCTCTAAGTGACATAGACTGGGTAGAGAAATACTGACAGCTTTTGTTCACCACATTACAGTTGAAAGAAGTATAGAAAGTATAAAGTAGGTTCAGTAGACAACCCACCTTCTTAAAACAAGAGTGATTCTAATTTCCACACATCCTAATCACAGTCACAGTACTTCCTTCTCTGTACCATACCCCTCAGGGCTGGCTTTAGGTATTGCTGTGAAGCCACATGTGTGGGGCCTGAGGCACTTTTTCACGGTGCCTGCATCTGGGGAGTGTGAGATTTGGGTTTGTTTTTCTTTTTTCCTGTTGCAGATTGAGATTCTCTAGCTGGTTCAGCTGTCATGGGTGGCTGGCTTGGGCAGTAAGGAAGAGAGCAGGAGTAAGATAATCACTCTCAAGGTTTCATACCTTGATGTTTGCTATGAGAATGAAGATGTTGCAGAATTTGTTTTCTGAGGGGAAGGGAGAGTTTCCTTTTGCCTCCTTTCTCAAATCAATGTGTGTGATTTCCAGATAGCCAGTTCCCTTTCACCTCTCTCTGTTGTTGTTTTGTTGCTTGGTTCCTGTGTGTAATTAAACTATTTCTCAAAAAGTATAGTGTCCTACCTGATTTAAGGCATCTTTCTTCAATCTCTACTCTTTAGTATCTTCAGTGTCAGCTATAAAAGTGATGCCAATTCCAGCAAGTAGTTATGACAATTTGAGTGGAGTTTTTGTGGTACTGAAAGGGCTTTTCAAGAGTGATAAACTGTCCCTTTGCTCCTCACTGGACTAAGACCATGTTGTGAAAAGCAGGGGATCCTTTGGAGTTTGCATCTGGTCTTCCTTCCTTTGGAGATTTAGACTCTGAAACAAAGGGATGAAAAGCGCCTGGGGCCCAAGGCACCCAAAGAAATCTTGTGGGACCACTTTGGGATGGCACTAGTCTGTGGAGTCTGCTTCTGTTACATAATGCAGAATAAGGACCATTTATATTGTATACTCTGCCAAAGAGCAAACTTTGTCAAAGATGTTAGATAAGATGTTTTTTAGAAGAATTTATTAAGTCAAAGTGCTTTGTAGAGCTTGTGAATTACAGTTACCTAAAAAAGACAGTTGTAACACTGTTTATGTATGCAGGATCAAGTCTTACTGGAGTTGAAACAACATAGGAAAGGAATCAGGCCAACTTCAAAGCTACTCTTGAGGTCTGAGTGACACCACTGGGAGGAATTAGTGAAGCAAGTTTACCTGTAGCCTTAAGTCAAATATGGTTTGGACTGTAAGAAAAGTCAGAGATTTGTCATCTGATATCTACGTAAAACTAGGCAAGGCATTTTTATTTTGGTTTCTTGTTCAAAGAAAAACCCTGGATTGCTGGGAGAGTTTCAGTAGAATAATTTCTTAATCATCTTTATATTCTTAGGCATATCTTGCCTCCAAAGTCCATATTAAAACTCCCCTCTGATTTCCTTGGGAATAGATGACAGGAGGAACAAATACTTGCCAGGCCTGAGCCATTGCCTGGCAATCCCAAGGGAAATACCCCTCTGATCCCCACAAGGCAATCCTCAGACACCATTTTACAGGATAAGGAAAGGAAAATGAGGCTGTTCCCTAGGGTGGCAGAGAGAAAGACAGACTTTGTGAGGTGGGATATGTCACTCCCTGTTTTAGACAAAGAGAGAACGATAGCACACATCCAAGGGAAAGAAAACCAGTGGAAGGCTTTTGTAAAGCAGATAGAATATATGGTGTTGCTTCAATGTAAACAGATGTAAATGCATCAATAAAATACCTTTAAATGTCCTAATTTTAGAGTGTGATGATATTTCAAAATTCCTTATAGCTTGGTATGTACTTAAACAGTTTTGAAGATGGCTCCAGAGATCTTTTTGATTTGAAAGATTTGTGTTTTAAACAATGTGACCAAGGAGATATTTATTATTATTATTTTTTCTTAATTTAAAAGTGAAGTGCTCTGTTCATGTGAATTCAGTTTATTTATTTTTGTTAAATAAACAAATCCTATCTGGAAGAAATAATCATTCTCACTTAAACTTGTCTTGTTCCAGTTTCATTCTGTGTATATTTACCAAATTGCTGTTACGTCACCATTGGGACAGAATCTGAGATTACTTTGGCTTGTACCACGCTGCTCTGTCACAATCATAGTGCTTGTCATGGTTTGGGAGTTCCCCCCCCACTCCCGTCCCCCACTGGCCTTTGTAAAATCACCCAGACTAGACTCAGCCAGGCGAAGGTTAAGGACTGAAGCTATATTTACAGTTTAGCACAATATACAAGCAGATATATACATGATATACAGGCAGATATATACACAATATACAGAAATACACAAGTTAAAGGCAATACAGAAACACAACACCCCTCCCAGAAATCAGAGACCCCAGGAGGGGTTTCCAACCACCCTTCCACCTTCTGCCCACCCCTATAACTTACCTCAAGGTTTACCTTACACACACCATGAGTTTGGAGGATCAGCCAGGGAGGTTAGAAGAAAAGTGGTTAGCTAGGTTACTCAGCAGAGAGGAGAAAGCCAGAAACTATACCACCTGAGAGAGTCTGCAAGCCCGAGTGTCTTATCTTTGTTTTGTATTCTTTTCTTAAACATCTCAGCAAACCTATGAGTGAAGTAGACATCACCATTGTTTTCTTTTCACAGCCTATAATATAATTTTCTCCATTAAATATTCCAATCAGGCTCAAACCAGCACAGTGCTGAATAAACCTCATATTCCATGATGTATTTCTGATACACTGACTTATTTTATTTTATAGTATTTGATGTCAGCTTACTGACCACCAAAAACTTTTAAAAATCGTTATATTAAAAAAAAATCAGTGAGTTCACCTTTGATCATGCAGACCATTCTATCTATCCTGCTTCTGCAGGTAAATCTCATTTGCAATTACTCTCATTCATAATGGCATCTATGTTGGACATTGATTGTATATTTCTTGCTCAAGATTAGTTTAGAAGTTTAGTTTACACTAGCACAAAAGTAGGAGTTCCATCAGATTCTTGAAGGGAGTTAAAAATATCAATGCAATAATTACTAAGGGATTTTTTTTTTTCCCCCACGAGAATCTGTATTCCCACTATTTTGGAAAGTAGTTTTCCCAGCCTATTCTCAAAGCTCTTCAGTGAAGAGGACTCCAAACTCTTCAAAGACAATCCCTTCCGCAGCTTCAATATCTTCACTATCAGAAAGGTTTTGCCATCATCTGACCTGAATATCTCTCATTTCAATGTAGGGCCATTGCCTTCTGTCATATTGCTGTAGGCCTGAGACACAGGCTTTTCCCTGTCTCTTTGCAGAAGGTTTTTTCAAATGTGAAGCCTGTTGTTTATATCCTCTCATTCTCTTTTCCTCAAGATGAAATCACTGCACTTCAAGTTTTCTTGCAAGTTACATTTCTGATACTTCACGGTCCTCTCCTTCAGACAGCCTTGAAGGCAGCAGCATCTTTCTTGAAATGCAGAGAGGTAAGGAAAGGTAAGGCACAGCTCGAATTGAATCTGGCCAGGGACATTAAAGGGAACAAGAACTTCTTCAGGTATATTAGTGAGAAGAGGAGAACTAGGGACAATGTGGGACCCTTACAGAAGGAAAATGGAGAGCTGTTGACAAAGGACATGGACAAGGCTGAGGTGCTCAATGACTTCTTTGCCTCAGTCTTCAACAGCAAGAGCTCCAACCACAATGTCCAAGTTGCAGAGGGTAAAAGTGAGGACAGGGAGCAGGCAAATCTGCCTACTATAGTAGAAGATCACGTTTATGAGCTCCTAAGACACCTGAATGTGCACAAGTCCTTGGGGTCTGATGAGATCCACCCGCGGGTCCTGAGGGAACTGGCAGATGAAGTTGCCAAACCACTGTCCATCATATTTGAAAAGTCATGGCAGACTGGTGAAGTTCCTGCTGACTGGAGAAGGGCAAACATAACACCCATCTTCAAGAAGGGTAAAAAGAATGACCCTGGAAACTACAGACCAGTCAGCCTCACCTCTGTGCCTGGCAAGATCATGGAGCAGATCCTGCTGAAAGTCCTGCTAAGGCAAATGGAAAACAAAGCAGAGGTGATTGGTGGGAACCAGCATGGCTTCACCAAGGGCAGATCTTGCCTGACAAATTTAGTGGCTTTCTATGATGAAGTCACAGCGACAGTGGACAAGGGAAGGGCAGCTGATGTCATCTACCTGGACCTGAGTAAGGCATTTGACTCTGTCCCACATGACATCCTGGTCACCAAACTGGAAAAACATGGACTTGATGGATGGACCACTCGCTGGATAAGGAATTGGCTGGATGGTCGAACCCAGAGAGTGGCGATCAACGGCACAATGTCCACCTGGAGACCAGTGACAAGTGGTGTCCCTCAGGGGTCAGTGCTGGGACCAGTGCTGTTTAACATCTTTGTCAGTGACATGGACAGAGGAATGGAGTGCACCCTCAGCAAGTTTGCAGATGACACCAAGCTGTGTGGCACAGTCGACTTGCTAGAGGGCAGGGATGCCATCCAGAGGGACCTGGACAGGCTGGAGAGGTGGGCCCAGGCCAACCTCATGAAATTCAATAAGGCCAAGTGTAAGGTCCTGCACCTGGGTAGGCACAATCCCAAGCACAAATACAGGCTGGGTGGTGAATGGCTGGAGAGCAGCCCTGAGGAAAAGGACCTTGGAGTCTGGGTTGATGAAAAGCTCAACATGAGCCTGCAGTGTGCACATGCAGCCCAGACAGCCAACCGAGTCCTAGGCTGCATCAAGAGAAGCGTGGCCAGCAGGGCAAGGGAGGTGATTCTGCCCCTTTACTCTGCTCTCGTCAGACCCCACCTGGAGTACTGTGTGCAGTTCTGGAACCCTCAGCACAGGAAGGACATGGAAGTGTTGGAGCGGGTCCAGAGGAGGGCCACAAAGATGATCAGAGGGCTGGAGCAGCTCTCCTATGAGGACAGGCTGAGAGAGTTGGGGCTCTTCAGCCTGGAGAAGAGAAGGCTTCGAGGGGACCTGATAGTAGCCTTCCAGTATCTGAAGGGGGCCTACAGGAAGGCTGGGGAAGGATTATTTACAAGGTCCTGCAATGACAGGACAAGGGGCAATGGGCTTAAACTGGCAGAGGGGAGATTTAGACTAGATGTTAGGAGGAAGTTCTTTACAGTAAGGGTGGTGAGGCACTGGAACAGGTTGCCCAGGGAGGTTGTGGATGCTCCCTCCCTGGATGTGTTCAAGGCCAGATTGGATGAGGCCTTGAGTAACCTGTACTAGTGGGAGGTGTCCCTGCCTATGGCAGGGGGTTGGAACTAGATGATCCTTGAGGTCCCTTCCAACCTTACCATTCTATGATTCTATGATTCTAGGTACAAATACTATCTGTATCTTACAAGAATACTTCTGTCTGCAGATCTCCCAACAGCTTAGCTCTCTTGTATCCAATTACATTTCTGTTTTTCACTCCCACAGCTCAAGGGAAAAAGAAAGGTTCTCTTTCATTCAGAATGAAGCTTCAGCATTCTGTCACCCTCTCACCTGGTGAAACTGTAAAAGTACTTCAGATTCTGTCCGACATGGAAAAAGGGTCCTGGGCATAATCCTTCAGGGGAGACTGGAAACCCAAGCTTTGTCTGTGTAGGTGAGATACATTATTTTGACACCCATACAATTCTCATTTTATTTGTCCTTCTAAGATTAAATTGTCCTAAAAATACAATACAATGTTTAGGTTTATCTTTCTTGGGAATATTTTTTTCTTGTCTAAATACTGGCATTAATAATTTAATAAAAAGTGATTAAAAGTTAACATTTTGAACATAATAATGGTAGTAATAAAAAAACCCCAAACCTATCTTGATTTTTAATTTCCTTTATAATTCTCCCATCCAAAAGAACTAACTTGCACAACTAAGCAAAAAAAAAAAAAAAAAAAAAAAAAAAAAAAAAAGTCTG
>VWZE01010418.1:30162-47484 GCA_013396675.1 Eubucco bourcierii
AAAGGCTTGTCATGATTGTTTAAAACTTCATACTTCATCTTAGGTCAGTAAAATAATTTTCATCCAGTTCTAGAGTGGATGCTCTCATTGCTGACTTGGATTGATTAAGCAAATAAAATGTTAGGAAATTTCAATATAAGTCTATGTCACATATATGAATTAATTCAGATTTTATATTTGGCTCCCTGGATGTTTACAGTAGTGTATTTTGAATATTTTCTAGAAAATTGCAATGTTGTAATTATATAAAGCTTACACTTTAAGGGGACTCCCTGAAAGTTCACAGAAGGTTCTTCTGAACTTCTGTTGGAAAGGACTGATCCTTTAATCTGTGTTTGTTTAATAATAAAGTCCCCAGGATAGGCTGGTAGATAGGTTTCTTTGCACCACAATTTTAGCAATATTAAACATGTTTTTCTTTCTGATATATCCTGCTTTCCTGCAGGTACTAATGACTTTGCTGCCTTGGTCTGCTCCTAGACCTCTAGTTTGTCTTTCTATTTCTAATTCTTGAAGGTATATAAATATTTTACAGCATAAGTGCAAATATCTATCTATCTTTTTATCTATCTATCTATCTATCTATCTATCTATCTATCTATCTATCTATCTATCTATCTATCTATGTCTATATATGTCTGTCTCTCTATATATATATAAAAAATGAGTGGTTCATCATTACTTTGCTGTTTTCTTATTCCATTAAATTTCACCAAGTGTGATCATTTCTGAACAAACATTTGCAGTCAATATTTGCTAAAAAAAGTCCAACTCGACCTAGTAAATAAAGCATTAGGAAATATAATTTTGTTCCTTTAACCAGCTAAATCCATTAAGACTTTAACATAAGTAAAAACTAAAGACAAAGGGAATTTCTTAAAACATGAAGGCCTGTAGCACATTTGCATTTTTAAATTAATTGCTGACCTAATTATTTGTCAGTAGTATGATAAGTTAATCAAATATAACTTACAGTAAAGCTTCTAAACACCCACAGGATTTTCTTCCCCAGAGTAAATTGTCATAGTGGTCCATTTTGACAATCCATTCTCACTGTCATCTTGTGACCAAAGGAAGACTGTCTGGGAAATGGTACCATATGGAGACACAAGAGAGAATGAAATACTTAGATCTCCTGTACAAAGGCATGATAAGACACCAGAGGAAGTCATGAGCAAAAAAGCTTTGAAAAAAAACCCTACATTTGCCTTACAAATTCATTTAGATTTATTTTTATACTCTCTTCAATTTGGACTAAAACACTCTGATATTAAATACGCATATGAAACAGGAAGCAAACATATTGTGTAATGTTTCTAGCATATCTCTGAATTTGGATTCCTTGCTTAACATCCGTTTGATGCAAAGACTGGCATTTACTAGGTCTTCTTCTGCTTTATCATAGGGAAAGCGACTGGGATATCCACAAATAATATGTTGCAATGAACCACTTGATGACCTGAGGTTAAGGATGCACTATTTTATTTCAAAACTCACTTGAAAACAAAATCTGGTGAAACCATCAGGTAACATGCCCAGTGAGTTACTTTCAAAAGGCACATCAAGGGATGTAAGTTAGAAATACTTCATCAGTAGTAGCATGAACTACTTCATTGCTTCTCTTATTACAGTACTGCTTCTCTCCTGTCATCTGCTGGCAATGGCAAGCTATAGTAAAAGATGTTTTTCTGATCATTTTGCACTCATTAAATACAGCTGTCACAATAGCGGATGCAAGAATGCATACAAAACTTTTATGCCACGTCAAAATAAAGCAGAAACATTTTAAAAAGATCTGAAACCTTTGAAGCCTTTTCTTGAGAAATATTGAAATATTGCTTTTTGTTGTTGTTGTTCTCAACAATTGAAATTGTTCCACAGCGACATGCATTAAAACTCACTGCAGAACAAAACATCATCCATCAAAATTAAAGAAAAAAAGAAAAAAAAAAGGGGGGGGAATAAAATCAAACTCAACAATCTTTCAGAAGCACAAAGTGTTTGGTTTCTGAAAGCCCGAAGTTCTGGTTCATCACCTGATTTCTGGGTTGAACACGCATTGTGTTCTAAAATCTCAAGGGACCTGACATTTACTCATGGACCACAGACGAAATCTGCCCCATAAAGCTTCCAGCTGAGCAAAAACATCTTCCCCAAGTTCCCTGTTCTGAGAGCAGCAGTAAATTCTGTGTTTGTTTGACGTTATTGTAATAAAAAAATAAAATATTTAAAAGACCCGCCTGAATGACCCCAAAGCCCTTCCATAACTGCTGTGAACAGAAAATCCCCTATGGGTATCGTTAGTTAATATTCTTGTCTGTATGCAAGTGTGTTCTGAAGACTTGTAACATCCAGGGTGACCCACTGAAGGCTTTGGTCACTCTGAGCTGGAAGAAAGAATTTGCACATATCTTACACCTCTTTATTTCAGGGTTGAATGATTATTTTTGAAGAAGTATTTAACTGTGAAACACCTCCTTGAGTTGATTACTATCCTGAAACTGCGAAGCAGATCCCTTGAGCAAACATATAGATTGCAGAGATAAAGATTTTTCAAATCACACCCACCTTGTAAGTAAAATAGCTACATATAAGGAAAATACCAAGGTATTCTGGATGCCTGATCTTAAGCTTTAATTAAGAGACTTCTTCAACGACTGAACCACACAGGTATAAACCTACTACTTTTATTACTTTAATTTCTTTCATTATTATAATTTAGCAAAAATAGCATGAGCTCTGTTGCAAGAGCTATGTGGAAGTGCATATATATATATACATATATATATATATATGCGCATATCTATGTGTCTAAACATACCTTACCATATACTTTAAAAGTGCTTTGTGCTCACAATCCTAACTTCTAAGGCCCTCAAAAGCCATTGTCTCATTGCCCCTTTAAAGTGCAAACAGGTGATGGCTAAAGGGAGGCAACTTCTAGCATCCATGCATCTGGCACCTGTGCAATGCAAACTCCTCTCATTATGAGAAATTAAGTGTGTCTCAATGAGATATGGTGACACTACAAGTGTTGTGTGGAGATACACAGCTGTCTCTGACTTGCCTTTTCCTGATGCAACTGTTTCCTGCTCCCCTCTCTTTTTGATTACCTTGTGTATTGTCCTTTCATCTTTCATGAGGTGAAAGAAAGAAAATTGCATCCCCAGCCTTGGGAAAAGGAGGAAATCTGCACGGATCTTACTCCAAGAGTGTACTTGCCTAGAGCGGCAGTTTTCATTCATGTGTATAGTGAAGGCATAATGGAATTTGTGGGTGAGAATATTAACATTGGGAAGAACATAGCTGAGCTCCCACTTACTATTACTGACTAGCTCTACCAGATCTGAGTCTATCCTAGTCTCAGTACATTTGAGTTCTTGGCTAGTGTCTGTTTCTTGGATCTCAGGCATAGTTTGACTCCCCAAACCTGAAATATCAGTGAACTATTTTAATTCTAGCTACAGCTGTAGGGTCAAGTCACTTTAGAACTTGACTGTGCATGGATAAATCATGGGGGAGCAGTGGGAGAAAATAGATCCAGAAGAAATCACAGTACATAGGTTGCGGATAACTGCAAACATAAATTTAAGGTAAAGATAAAAAAAATGGCATGTGGTACAGAGAAGGAAGATGTGAGAGAGAATTCTGTTAAAAGACATAATTAGTGAAAGGAAGATAGAAGAACAGAGGAAGAGTAGAAACATGATACATATGAGAAAGGTAGGGAAAAATGCAGTAAGGAGAAGGAAAAGAATTCTTGTGGCAGGATACAAAGCAGAGAGTAAAAGGAATGGTAGAACTGTAGAAGGAAAACAAGGATGCTGATCATTATAATGAAAGGTAGCATGTGAAGTGGGAAAATTTTTATGGAAAAAGTTAAGATGAAGATGTTGGAAGCACAAAACAGTGGAAAAACAAAGAAACTTTTTTTTTTCTTTTTTTTTTTTTTTTTTTTAAAGAACACGTGGTGATCTCAGCAGGCACAGAGACTGACTGAAGATCCAGTGAGACATCTATACTTCCATGTTCTCAGTAAGGAATGTGGAACAGGCAGAGGCCAATTTCTCCACTGAATGGGCCTGGAGGCTCATTCCTCTGCTGATCAACTGTCTAATGGCATAAATGATTGTCCAACTAATAATGGAACAATGGCTTGACCACTCTCTGTGCTCTGCACAATAGTAGATGCAAGGTATAAAAATCACCCTGATTTGGTATCTAAAGTAAGGACGAGAGGAGAATTTCAACAACAAAAGACGGGGACAGATAGATGGGTTTGCCCTCTTTGCTCAGCTAGAAGGGACACCTTTTGGTAAGATTCATGATCTTGGCTATGCCAAGTACTTCCCCAGGAGATTAAGCATGTGATTGCAAAAATATTTCAGAGCTGTAAAGCTATTCTGCAGTTTAGTGCATTTATCACTGGCAATCTTATAGAATCTGTTTATGTTGCACGTCAATAAACTGTACTACTTTCTGCACCTGACCTGTGTCTTTTGAATGCTGCTGGACCTAAAGCAGACAGGCTGTTCATGCATCTGCTGTTGGGCCTATAGTCATAGCTATAATTGGTATATCCACTAAGGGATAAGTCCAGCTGCCCCTATCCCCCCTAATCTCTGAGGACCAGATAGAATGCAAGAGGTTTCATCTCTTAACAAATTTATTCTTTACTAGATGCAACAGAAGGGGAGCTGAAAACTACATGAAACATTCACAAATGACATCCAGCTTCCCTTGCATGCATTCCCTTGCATGCATCTTCTCACCAGCCTGCAGAGTGGGACATCGCTCTCAATGCCAGAGCACTGTTGCTAGTTTTGGGCCAGCCAGAACACCCCACTGATGTCCTGGCTCCTGGTCCTCCCTTCTGGGATCTGTGGTCCTCACTACTGACATGTGATGACAGGTCAATATAGTTGAATGCCTGGCCAGCATACTTGAATGCCTGGCCAGCACCTGTCTCATGGCTTTCAAAAGTAATTTTCACACTGTCTGTAATCTCAAAATCTGTCTGACATCATACCATATAATCCCAGTTCTATTTTAAAGGTTAAGTCCTGCAGGTTTTGCTCAGTTTTGACTCTTTCAAACCTTCCAGCAACTTAAAAAAAAAAAAAACCAAAAACGACCTAGATAAGAGAGGGCAGAACTGGGGCCACAGTCAGATTTCCAGTATAAAAAGTGACTTTATTTTCTGATGGCTTCACTGTACCTGCTGTAAGGTTTCACTGTTCTCTTTCTCTCATTGAAATACATGGAAGGTTCTGTACATCAAATACATAAAAGATTTGACTTTTAATTCCTACCATGTATTTTGGTAAGAGGAATTAAATGTCAAAACACAAAAGCAATTATACACTTAATGGTAAAAAACATATAATCAAGTCATTTTTTTTTTATTTTCAAATTGTGGGGATTGAAATAAAAGGGCAAGAGGGTCTTACTTTGACATTATATGAGATGGAAAGGCACATTTGTATCCTTTTGTACCTTTTACAAAATGAATACGGCTGTAATCAGACCCATTCATTTTGAAAAGGAGATTGTGCTTTAGATCTATGGCATATTTGTGAGGGTGTTGAGAAAGTATCTAAGTAAAATGTGCCATAGGAAATCAGCTCTGGGGAAATGCAGTTATTCTTCATGATAATATACAACTAGTTGGGCATAACACTTGAGGTGAAACAAAGCCTGCTGGGATGGGGAAGTCATTGCTGCATAATTTACCTACCATCATTACAGCAAGGTAGGCAAATTTTTCTAGCTTGGGAAGCCCCTGAGCTGCAAATTGCTGGAGGCTGGGAGAGTGATCTAGAACACCTGTTTTTGATATAGTCCTCTTCTGTAGACAGCTGCTTATGGCCACTGCTGGAATTAAGAGTCTGGTTCTTAGATCTGCCTTTGCCAGGACATTTTTTGGTGTTGCTTTCCTCTATGTGCCTTAAAGGAGGCATAAAGCCTCTATATTTCTATGATATTAGAAACTAATGGCTAGCTGCTAGTGTATTTATGCTAGCCTTACCGCAGTGAAGCACTGGTCCTGCCACAGTGAACCACTGCTCATACCACTAGGCTGGTAGATACCTCTCATATTACATGCAGACAGCTGTATAGGTCAGTGCATGACTTATGACAGATATGTCTCAGTCCCAGTGAGCTGGTCCTTCTGCCTGGGCACAGAACAATGTGCATCATAGCTCTCTCTGGCTTGCGTCAGGTGGATCTCCTTCCCAGAGATGGGACATGATTGTTCCACCTTTGCAACTTGATCTGTCACTTCTCTACTGCTGCTGTCTCAGTAGCTGAGATAGACTGAAGGTACTGAAATGGACTTCTATGAGTTTAGTGATAATATAGTCCTGGGATGGCATTTTCCCTCTTCTGCAGTGGTTTATGAAGCAATAGAAGTCCTAGTAGTGACAAATATTGCTATATTACTGCAATACAACAATTGCTTACAGTCAGCATCAGCCTCTGTGAATCATTAGATGAAATTCCTTTTTACTGCAGCAAAACCTAGAAACATCTTAACCAGAAATATACCAGACGTGAGGTGTGGGATCATTCTTCTGTCCCACAGACTAGTGCACTCAGATTGCTTTGGAGCAAGATCTGATTCTTACTTATGACAATACTGTATTCCTGAAGCTTGCAAAAGGACTAAAAATTAATATGAATGCACCTGCCGTGCAGGCAAAGATATACAGCTGAGTGGTTTTTGCATAAGCTGGAAGAAAACTCCCAAAGTACCAATCTGAAAACATGACTTAAAATGCTTCGGAAAAGAAATTCAAGTTGCATTACCTATCAACTCACTATTTTGTCATTCTATGTGGGAAACACTTCTGTGGAGTGTGGTGATTTCTTGTATACATGAAGAGCTGGCACCCTTCTGGAAACTCATCCAAGTAACCAAGTTACATGAAAGATTTCTTTTCTATGGCATTACACCAGTAACAAAAAGGTTATTTACTATGCAGCTTGGTGATCTAGGGTTTTGTTTTAGTATAAACTCTAATTTTTAACTAAAAAAAAAAAAAAAAGCACATTTGTATAAATAATTATATATTGTCTATACTGGTATCACAGAGAATAATAAAAAAAAAAAATCCACAACCCACAACAACAACAGCAAAATAATAAAATTGATCAGTTGAGGAAGTGCAGTAACATTGGCCAGTTCACCTGGAGATCTGCTACTTCTTTATGCCATTTCAGGTGTATTGAGGTCTTAAAGAAAGCCCAGAAGATTTAAAGAGAATATTTTAAAAGTACATTTTATATCTAAGAAATGTAAAACTGTTATATATGTACATGTAGCTTTTATCTTTAGTGGGCGTTATCTGCTAATGTATATTTTGGGGAGTTTGGAAATCTAATGTTAAATTGTGGTGTTTTTCACTTTCTGAAAAGAATGGACTTTTGCTAACAAAAGAGGTAAATAAAAAAGACAACTTTCTAAATGGTACTTACAGAGAAATAGGATTCTTCCAGGGAGAAAAAAAACATCAAATATTAAATCTTACTTGTGGGGCTGCAATTTTACAGCGAAGAAAAAAAANAACTGAATCCCATGATGTCATATTTCCATAGAGAGAAATTAATGATTGGTGTAGGAAGTCCCTGAAACCAAATTTTTGATGGACATTTGTCTTTCAACCTTTACCATCATGGAATACATTTTCCTGTCACATAATATACAGTAGTTGTATGGATTTCCCCCTATTCAAATTGAGGGAATTCTTTCTCACTTGAATGGAGGGGCCACAGACTACTAGTCAACTTAAAAATCCTGTTAGCATTACATTGCATCATAAATAAAGAATCTGGATCATTGCCTTGTTAGATCACCTCTATTTCTAGCTTGCTGAGTAAAAAGAGCATTTTTTTGCAGCCTAGTTTGATAAGTAAAAGGTGTCTTTCTCACCTCCATGCACTCAGAATTGTCAATCTCATTCTTTGTTCCTTCGCATGTGGTTGTTGTCAGCTCCCGAGTCACAGAACCACTTGCAGGAATGGCTCATGAGAGTTTTGGAAGAAAGAAAAGGGAAAAAAGGAACTGCATTTTTATTTAACAGGAGAAGGAGAACATAAAGGAAAGAAAGGTGTTCTCAAGAATGTAGCCCACAGCCTTGTCAGGTAGCATTTCTTCAGATGTTTTTTTTTGTTTTTTTTTTTCCTCCCCTTTCCCACACCAAGATCTCTCTTCATCATTTTTTTAAACATCTCTTCTGGGACAGGGACATGAAAGTGAATTGTGGGTCAAAGGCAAGAATTAGGGGTTGCTGGGGCTGCTTTCTGATGGCTTTACTTTATCTTTGTGTCCAAGCTTTTGCCAGTCAGCAGGTACCGCAGGGTTATCCATTCCAGTCACATAATTTTCTGCTTGATGACAAGCATCACACCTTCATCCATCACATTTACATTTCAAACTGCCACACTGTTCTATTGATTAATTATTTAGCAGTTCTTGGCCACTTGTGAGTGTTTCTGCACTCATGTTTCACGGAGAAGGTCTGTTCTTTTTATTTATGTGCAGTTTTGTAAAACAAAAAAAGTATGTAAAGCCTTTAACATACACACATCCTAATAACCCACTTGTCTGTGCCTGTATAATGCACATGTGTGCACATTTACCTGTGTGTGCAAGCGCACACTTGTGCAATTAGGTACAAACAGGGAGAAGAAGCAGGTAATCTGATCAATAAGCACATGCTCACACTGATAATTGATTTCTGAGTTTTCAGAGCACCGAGCAGCAGATCAATGAGACCTTGCAGGTGTGCTGGAGCTTGGAATTGCATCAGCTACATCACACTCCCTACAGAGTAGTGGAGAACATGCACATTGTCCTCTGGGCTCTGTCAATTTGAGCAGAAACAAGTGGAGGAGCTTTTGCAGGTGCGTGATAATGGCTATGTTTCTTCCACTCCACAGGCAGGAAAGGGCAGCCTCCAGACAGGATGGAGGATCTGGTTGCACCTAGGGCTCTGTTTGCCCCAGCAAACTACTTCATCTGTCTTTTCCTCAGTTCTTCTTTGGTGAAATGGAGAATTAGGATCTAATCTTACAGACCTTTTGCATGTTTGATTTCACCTGTGAACTACCCTAATTCCACTGTAGGAATAAAATCTAATGGACCCAACTAGAAATGAAAAAAAAAAAAAAGGTTAGTTTAGAAATATTTTTTTGTAGTAGTGTTTGGCCTCGCTTTTTGTTGCTGGCTTCCTTCTGGCCACTCCATCTTATCTGGACATTTCTCTGGCCCACCAACACCTCCCACTCAGCAGCCCCCATGAGAGCAATCTGTAATTCTTTGGTGTTACAGGTGGTGGCGTGCTCCAGACTCCTCTCTAATATTCATAACTGCTTACTTAAAGATAACCTGTCTGTAGAAGGAACAACTGCTGAAGAAAGCAAGATGAAGTGTTCAATGATGGAAAGAGGAATGTTTCCAGTAAAGACTTTGAAGAAATGTTCTGGTGTTTGTGACATCATGTACTTACGTTGGAGCAGTAGATGAGGTCATCTTGAATTCTAAAATAAACATTTGGATTTGTTTTAATGTTTTTTCACTGTTTATGGATATAGCCCATCAAATATAAACAGGGTGATCTTTTTTCCTGCTATTCATTTTCGATAATTTCTGGTTTATGCAAAGCTTATTAAAATCAAAGGGAGTATGTACATTAACTTAATAGGCTTGGGATGAGACTCTTGAAGAGAAGGGACCACATGTTTCATATTGCTCCATTTCTTGCATTTCTGTCTTCATCTTTCCAATTGTAAGACTAAATGTAATGCCAGTGACTTTTTTAATGGATGGCATTTGTATTTGTATCGAGCTCATTGTCTGAGCGGTGTTAGGTTAAGATTGGTCAATAATTTTCTGTCCCAATTACGTTGCTTAGTATAAAGTACATTGGGAACTTGCATAAGGCAAGGAAATATCCTGCTTACATATTTACAGTATAATATTATAGCATTCAGTTAATAAAACAAAACCATCTGTGTGTTCTACTAGTGATGTTGCCACACTATTTGAAATACAGAGAATATCTGACTGGCTGCTTTCTGAGGGAAGCAGCAAAATAAAAATGAAGTCAGCCTTAGTCCCAAATTATGATGGAGCATTGTGTCATTTGACCAAACATAATCTCCATCTCTGACTATAGTTGAAGGAAATATTTAATGTATGTCATTTTCTCATTTCTTCCCTTCTGTGTTCACTTCTCCTCCTGCCTCATTTAGTATCTTTCTGTCTCTCTCTTTTTTTTCTATAGAAACTTCTGCAAAGTGTAATTTAATCTGTTGAGTTTTTCCACTTCTTTCCAAACTCCTGCACCTCTTATATTCAATGCCAGTACTTTATGCTGAGAAAGGCCATTTTATGTGGACATACTCAATGTCAGGTCATCAGGAACATGTCTGGAGAAAGCCAAGATGGGTCCAGTGCATTCCCTTGCCTTGGGTAAAGGAAGGAATGGAGGATACAGCAGTTATTTCTGACATTCCCCATATCTTCTCTATATCTTCTTATATGGAACCAAAATTTATCCCTGATAAAGAAGACCATGGAAACTTTAATCCCTTCAAATAAGGGAATCAGTTTACTTCCTCTGATATTTGATATCATCATCTTCTGCGTTGCTCTCTTGGTGTGATTCTCTTCTTGTCTGACGTTCTCCACCCAACCTACTGGTTGCCCCTTCAAGATCTCTCCGCTTGGCTGGGGGTCCTCCTCCACTATCCGAGAATCCACACCTTAATAATAAGCTCCCACACCCTCTACCTCCACCAGGACCTGTGATAGATAAGCGTTTGTTTTGAGGGGGCCTGTTTCCCATGGAGGTTATGGCTGCTCCCTCCCTGGAGGTGTTCAAGGCCAGATTGGATGAGGCCTTGAGTAACCTGTAGTAGTGGGAGGTGTCCCTGCCTATGGCAGGGGGTTGGAACTAGATGATCCTTGAGGTCTCTTCCAACCTTACCATTCTATGATTCTGTGATATTTGAGGAAGTAAGGGTATGTAGGGTGGACATCCATGGGAGGAAACGAGCAACGGGTACTTTTTGTAAGAAGTCCTGGCCTCTCAGTTTCCAGTATAGTATGATTATGCAGAGAAAATCTGTTTATTTGTGCATGTTGTCCAAGAGGTTTACACTGATGTAATCTCTGCATGTTAAATGTCTTAGAGGCAGTACTGAGTCATAATCACAATAATTAAAACTTCAAGTGATTTGAAAATCACCACTCTCATGTTAGACAAAAGTGATGTTATCTATTACTTCTACAATTCAAAAAGTGTTTTTATAATATAAAGTGCACAACTCTGAAAGATGCTGGAATTTGGATTAACATTGGAATGCCTAGGTCTTGTTTAAACACAAAAATGAAAGGCCTTTGACTTGTACAATAGAGTGGTTTCTCTCACATGAGTAATCTCAATGGGAAAATGGCAATGCTAGTGCTATGGCAATATTTGGTAAGATCAAGTACATCATTATCCAGATCTCTGTTCCACTGTAAAGATCAGAAATTAAAAGACCAAATGAAGCTTCTTCTCTAATGGCATCATGTAGTGTCTGAAAATGTATTTACATGCCTTTAATTTTTTTTTTAAATTTCCTTTAAAATAAGAGTGTCTCTCTTACATACCTATCCACTCATCAATCCTAAAACTAGGAGCTGTTACAGTGCCATAGATGATACAACAGTAAAGCTCTTCACACTTCTCTGTTTTTTTGCCTGCTTCATATCTTCACATTCACAGTTAACAGGTTTGCTCTGTGTAAAAAAACCCTCAACACCCCTAATAAATATTTTGCCATAGGTTTGTTTAATTTGTATTGTAACAAATAAAAATGAAAAATAACACTTCCATTTTTTTGGGACAATGAGATCAGGAAAGTGTTTTTATAATTGAAAAGAAATACCCTTTTAAATAAGGTATTTTATTAGGAAGTGAGAACAATATAAAGTAGGTACCTTCCAGTGAACGATTCTATAGAATGACAAACACTATAATAAACAAAACCAATTGGATTATGAATGGATCCCTTACTTTACAAAGATTTATCTACATAAGCATAGCAATTCGGAGTACTTGACATGTTTACACAGGCACTAATTCTATGTCACACCATTTCTGACTCCATAAATACTAGCTGGCACATTGTGCAACTGTCAGTAATGAGAAAGGTCCCAAGAAATCAGTGATATGATGGAAAAAAAACCAAACCAGAGCAATAAGTGGTTCTGGTTCTGCACATTTTCTACAAATACAGCATTATTTTACCATTTCAAGAAGCACATACTTGGCTATAGCTGAGAAGGTAGGCAGTCATACCAATAAGCAATCTGTCTTCCACTTTGGTAACTAGGGTTCATTACAAATAAATATGCACATCTTATTGTCAACCTTTTTATCAAAAGAACTATCGTTAATCAGTTTTGATATAAAGGTCAGAAAAGAAGAATGTTACATCTTCTACCCAAACCTGGTCATACAGTCAACAGAGAGCGCGAGTACAGTATTTTTCCAGAGGAATTAAAAGGACAGACAAATAAGCAACCAACCAAACCACTAAATGACAGGTCACAGATGAAGCTAATAGTGCAGTGCTGCTGTCTGTGGAGAACCATAATCTGGCCTGACTTCACAGAACATGGAGCACTCCTTCTTTATTAGACAAGTTTGGTTTGCTTCTGCCTTCCCAGTGCGCACAGAAGTCCCAGGGATAGAGGATTGGTCTCACCTATTATGGCAATATCATTAACAACTACTCTTTCCAGCCAAGGAACCTGATTTATCAGATGGTCATCTGTAACAACAAATCTCACAGGTTGACCACATGCTACACAACTTTCTTGTTATTTCCTCTAAATTTACTATCTTATACCATCTAAGTTCACTGGCTACCCTCTTGTTTATAAGTAATGTGACAGTAAAAAAAAGAAGAATGTCATGACTAGTGGTTTAATTAATCACACCTGCAGGGTCCTCAAGTAGGTACAACATTGAGAAACAGACTTTCCTATGTCTTTTACATGGTATCACTGATACAGAGAAAAAGGAGTGTCCTCCTGTCCCTCAGGAGTGTAATACACAGCCACTGCTTTGCTGGAGAATCACTGCAAGATTGCATAGAGAAGACATCTTTGGGAAGCAACCATCTCACAGGACTGCGTATTTCCAGAACATTCTTGCCCTTTTGATAGAAATGTAGGAAAAACATATTGAAACCATTGATCCATAGGTGCAAAAATCTGTTCATCTGCATAGCATATAGTGTAATTAATGTGACTAAAACAGGTAAGCAATAACATGCCTTGACTTTTAGGATGGGTTCATCCCAGGTAACTGCTCTGTAAGAACTTGCACAGCAAGAAAAAGAAAAGATAATTATAGTATCTTTTTTGTTTTTCCCAGACCAATAAACCTTTAATTACTTAGACCTTCAGAGAGCTAGCTGTCAATCTCTTTCTCAAAAAACTTCTTTTGGGAACAAAGAAAGTACTACTGGCACCACAGTTAGCAGGAGTACAAAGGGTTTGGGTGCAAGTCCCTCTGGTTTACCTGTCCCTAGAAAATGGGAGCTTTTGGAAGAAGGAAAAGTACTGTAGACTCTGCTGATTCTGTCATTGCTTCATTTTGATGCAGAAGTGATACACCTTGGAGCCCAGTATTCTGATGGGATGGGAGATCTTTTTCCTCTTGAAATGGAGCTCTTTTTCCCCTTCAGCTGGAGTTCTGACTAAACTCTGAGTTGAATTTTGCACTCAAAGTAGTGATCCAGTAAGATAGTGACTTGATGTTTGGTGGTTATCTTGATTTGGTAGTGCAGTGGAAAATGATTCACACTTAACTTCGCGTGAACGCACAGGCACAACTATGTGAAAAGCCCTGTGCAGCAGCAACTGTACACAGTTTTTAGGTTGAGGATTAGCTTCCTGTAAAGAAGGCTGCCTTAGATTGAGAACTGATTGCAATACCTTCATGTCTTTTCTTTACCTCAATAATTTTTATGGTTCAAAATAATCAGAGTGAAATAATTTCTTCATGGGAACACAGTGATGAATTACACACCCTAGTTTGTATAAGTATGAAAGAATAAGGGTAAATTTTGAACAGAACTTGCTATACTGAGGCAAAATAAATGTCTCAGCAGTAGACATATATGTGTCTTTGCTGCTTTGCAAAGCATAATGCTTGCTGGGAATAAATTTTAGTGGCACAACAGACTTAAAGATCAAACAAACCAGCCCAAAACTTGGTGATATGTGTCCTGTGTGTGCCTTTAAATACTGCTAAAATTGAATTTGACTAGACTTGCTCAAATTAGACCTGTTATCAACAACACACTCTCTCAAGAGACCAACATTTGTCCAGTTAGGGCTTCCTTCATTAATCGTCCGGCATCAAGCAAGCCAAATCCAAATCTGTGGAGAAAAAGCAATTAGATATTTTAAGCAGTGATAAGAACACCACAAATAATCAATTCCTATGGCATTAGCAGCTACCTGGCCTAGCAAGAGTCTATAAAAGCTAGAATTTATTGCAGAACACCAGACAACTTACAGAGCATTGATTCTCAGTAGTATGCACAGATTGCTAGATTTAAGAAAAAATCCCTAATGGTTCTTGCCTTTATTTATTTATTTATTTATTTCCCTTTTAGAGGGAAAACAAGGAAAAAAGTGCTCATAAGACAAACAGCAGCAAAATAAATATCTAAAGAATGTTAAAGAGAATAAGCTTACCTTTTAGGCAAACAGAAGGCTACCATACCATTTGATATCAATTATATACAACCTGATGCACGAACTTCATAAAAGATGAGAAGCTAAATGCAATCACAGTATTCCATGGTTGGAAAAATATGAATTGTGCTCATTTTAAAGACATTTATTACAACTGAGATGCAAGCAGACTAGAAATATTTTTTGTATTTGTTCAGTTTGTGAATCTTTGGACTTTAAATCCTATTTTTCCATAATGATCTCGTAGTGGAGTGTTTTAATCTGCATTGGTCTTTCTGATTTTAAACTATGTACAAAAGTGAGACAAAAGACAATGCAAAACATTATTGTCTGCAGTGGAAAACACAATTCTGTAAAATATTCCATATTAATATTCCCAAAAGACAATTTTCCTCTGCGGATATTATGCATGATCTTTGCATGTGAACCAAAACATACCTGCATTATGATTTCTAAACCAACAGATTCGAAAGTTGAAAGGGACTTTGGTGATCATCTTGTCTGACCTCTCATATACACACACTAGAATCTCTCCCCAGAAGCTGGATTAAATCATGTCTTTCAGAAAAATGTCTAATCTCATTTTAAAGATTCCAAGCTATGGTGAGTCCTCCTCCTCCCTGGGTAAACTCCTCCAATGTTTAATTACCCTTACTGCTAGGAAATGGTGTCTTATTTCAAGGTTGAATTTGCCTAACTTAGCATTCCAATACTGAAAATGCAGAGTATTTGAAAGAGAGCAAATATAAGTGACATTTTACACTAATCCTAAATCAAAAGATTATGGAAATACAGAAAACATGACAACTAAAGCTCTAGTCTGGCAAACATTTATGCAAGGGTGTAGCTTTCTGCATAGGAAATGGTTTCTTTCAGTTCATCAAGCCTACTGCACATGTGTAAAGTTATACCAGGGCTTGAAATACAATTTAAAAAGAGACACTTAGAGTGACTTTTGCTGTGAAAAATATTAGGCATTAATTAATAGTGACAACCTCTCTCTGCTCTCTTGGAGCAGATTTTGAGGTGGGATACTGTAAATTACTACTAGAAGAAAAAAAAAAGTGAGAAAACTTCCTATTGCAGAAATCTGATTGCTGCTGTAGGGGGATGACTACTGAAATCCAAGCACAGCCCAAGGGGGAAGGAAAGGGAAAAAAAGAAAAAAAGAATAAAAAATAAAAAGAAAAAAGAGAGAGTTGTCAAGATAATTAAAACTTTGCAACAATTCAGTAGTGGTGCTGATAAAAACAGCACTACTGGCTGAATGCAAATAAGATGGTAAAGGCCCTGTTTGGATTATGGTAATTACTCAGTCTGAAGTTAACTCCAGCCACACACACATATGAGCACACACATACACACACAGCAGTGGAGTGGAACCTGACAACCATACTTGGCATGTGATCATAAAATTCCCTGGCACGCTCTCAGGGTGCCATGTGGAGCTATTTGTACAGTTAGGTACGGGACTCTGAAGCACAGGAAATACCAGCGGAAGCATGGCTGACCCGCCTGGCCTTCAGTGAGAGCCTGCCCCCCTACTTATCGCTGGCCTGGATTCAAAAGTGATCTCTGGAGAAGGCAAATCAATCGAACACATGTTTGGTCTAAAAATGTCATTTTGGAATATGTTAAGATATTTCCTTACATTAGACCATTTTGTTTGCCCCAAAGATTTGTCAAGTGCAATTGAATGCATACACATCACAACGTGCGCCGGTGCCAGAACAAAGTAATTTCAATGTGTCCTTTAGTACTCTGATAAAATGCAGGCAGTCAGTGTTGAAATGAGATGCCCTGTGAAAGTCTTGTGCACACTGGCATTCTGCGTTTCTTCTAGGAACTTGTTTCTTTAAAATTTGGGATCTGTCCAAATGAGCAGATTTTGTGTAAGAATGAAAAGGGGGACCAGCTCAACCTCTCCCCTTGCCTTCTAGACGAAGGAGTTGAGGCAGGTTAATTTATGTGATGAAAAATCATTAAAGAAATTATAATTTCCAATTCTGATTCCTAAATAATAAAGCCTTTATGAGCACAATATCATTACAAATAACCCTATTAATCCGTTGATTCAGATTTGAAGCTAGTTCTGATATATGGCAAAGATGTGTTTCTTCGCCAATTTTCACAAGTTAATCTCAAATAATATTGGCACAAACATAATTTTTATTACTGAGTTCTTTGATTTGTTCACTCTGCACAGTCTCTACAGCTGTGTGTTTTACAACCTGCGTATCACAGGAGAAAATCCCATCAGTACCAGCACAGAGCAGGGGAGATGTGAACTTTGCAGTCAGCCTTCCCATTCTCATTCTGGTTTTGGTTAGCACTGAAAAGGCTGTTTTGAGCAGACCAGAACTGTCACAACCCAACCACCATGGTTGAAAGCACACCTATACTCTAAAGGGCAAGCTTCCCTGCCTGGCACCTTCAAAGTCTGTGGAGACTTTATCAAATCCAGACTCTGGATGCCAAGACAGAGTCCTTCTTGAGGGAAGGCACCTATACCCCCTACTTCTTCCCTTCCCTTCCCTTCCCTTCCCTTCCCTTCC
>VWZE01010418.1:47634-64928 GCA_013396675.1 Eubucco bourcierii
CAGCATTGACCTAATGTGGCTTCTATAACACACACAGGGGCATATGAGTGCCTCAGCATTTAGGTGTGCTTTGACCAGCTGTGTGTCCCTTTGGTGGTGTAATGGTTTTTTGTCTTTTTTCCAAGGCATGCTGCCTTAAAAGAGTACTGTAACAACTGACAGGCCAAAAATCAGTTCTGAAATTGCGGCACTGAAATTTACACAATGTTTGCATGGAAATTTTTATCTTGGTTAAAATAAATAAGGATGGGGTGGGGGGGGGAGGGAATTGGAAAATTAAAAACTGTCACTATCTCAACTCTTAAAAATCACCCAATAGTATTAATCCAGGACTAGGTACTCTACTACAGGGGGAAAACAGTTGGTTGCAAATATATAATTTAGGTTTAGAGATTCAGTTTGATGGGGTTATCATGAAAAGGACGATCAATACAAATTACACACATATGACCTTAATATCATCCTTTCCGCTTTCTCATATTTTATGCATATTTAATCACCTGTGGTTACATTTGACAAGATGTAAAAGTTGGACTCTGATCCTAACGCCATCAAGAATGTTGAGCAGTTCAGAAATGGCACAGTATTACTTTACCATAAAATATGAACATTTATGAAGGATATAATAATGCATTATAAAGGGAAAAATGAAATAAAAATCCATAAAGTATTGCTAGGTGTTAAAAGAAGTCTGTTAGAAGTGCACATTTATTAATTCATACTAGACAAAAAACACTTTATAACTATATAGCTTTGCTATTGTGATAACTACAGCATTTGTATCAAAGCACTCAGTTCTTCTCACTGCTAAGAGATATGGGATTATGTGTCTTAAAATTGAGGAATAATGATAAGACTTAAAAGACAAACTGAGGACTTGCAAGATCTTGAATTTGTGTATTATATATAAATTTCCAGAATGAATACTAAGTTTCTGGACCTTTTTAGTGTTTTGTACTGCATGGATTTTATTTTTTTTTTTTATTAGTGTGGACAAGTAAATTTTATTTGATAGCTTGTTGTATTTAAAGACAGTGTAAAACTCTCATTGCAAACAGTTGTTTACAGTGCACTTTTCAGCACAAAGCTGTTTTAAAGCTCAATTGTGCATTTTGCAGATAAAGTGGGAAAACTAACTGAAGGTTGTATTGTAAGCAGTGGTTGCCGTGGAAACCCCAGTTTCAAGAGCTGGTTCTCCATTACCACTTAATTTAGGCTTCCTAATTGCATTCCACTAAATCGGTAGCGACAATATCTGCAGAGCAAAACTGCATGCCCAGTCTAGCGCAAACCTCTTTGAAACAGGCTTTTTGAAAGCCAGGAGCTATAAAAACTCAGCATGACGTGGAGCATATGAGAAACCTGTAGTTCAAATGTACTGCTGTTTGCTTTCTCATCCTTAGTAACTTCAGTGCGCTCCACACCAATCTATTAGTTCAGTCTACCTTAAAGATCATAAAGCTCTGCCATGTGGAAACTCATCTGTCCACCAACACATTGGTGTAAAATAGATTTAATTGTACTCCTAGCCCAGTATCATGTCCATCTTATTTTACTACACACCAGCAGGTAGCCGGTGCAGAGCCTTACTTTTCCTTGAACTGCCCTTGCTCCATAATACAAGGAGAACAATACTTTCTCAGTTTAAATCATTTGCCACTGTTCAGCTGTGCAGCAAGCCAGACCGCCCATATGTGACCTAAAGAGAGCCTTGTCAGAACCACTAGACATAAAAGCATTCCAATTATCGACCATACTGCTTTAATAGAGGAGGCAACTAATATGATAGTGTGATTCTGCCACTGAGAAGCTCTTCGTCACTGTCAGATTAACACTTGAGTTAAACTCTTGTAAATCAGTCACATTATGCCGTTGGTTGAGAAATAAACACAGGTCTATTATGCTTAGAATTCCAGAGGGCTCTCCCCACCACCCGAGTTGTGCAGGATGCCCTATTAATCTGAATTTTGTCATGTTTATTATTTTGCAATTACTAATGTGGGTAACATTGGAAAGATTTAAGTTGTCTATGATTAGATTCTGAAATGGACGTACGTGAATAGCAAAACCTCCTGCAAGAGAAAGGGTGAGAAACAGTGACACAGGAGACAGCTTATGTGTAACTTCTGACTTGAAAAAACCAGTAGACTACCAGTTTAATTAAATCTCATAACTCTTTCCCCCTGTCTTTTTTCTTGAAAAAAGAAAACTGAAAAAAAGAAGAGAAAAAAGAACAGATCATTTAAAAGCGAAATACTTCAGTGTCTTCAAGCACAGGACCTCCCACAAGCTCACAGTGAAATGCATCTCCTAGCCATTAATGTGGTTGCATTTGAGTCCTCTAATATGTATCAAATGAATGTTGAAATTGGAAATAGTAAGTAAACAACTGCTTTTTCAATCCTTCCTTCCCTCCACTGTATTATTAAATGCCAGTAAAATACTTTTAAGTCATACATTCTCTGTTCATCTCCAGCTTTTTTATTTCTGTGGGTTTTTCTCAAGTTCTGAATTGTCTCCTGCTCTGCCTGAGCTGCTTTGAAACCAAAAAGTGAGTTGGATATGAGACAGTGCACAGACGAAGAGTGCTAACACAAGTTGTGGATTTATTTTCAGTGGGACATTTCTACCTCTTCAGTGGAGCCCCTTCAGGGTACTGAGACAGAGCGAAGGTGATGAGACCAGGGAATAGAAGACTGACTGTTGAGTTTGTCTGGTCCCAAGTTGCTTCACCCAGATAGACACTGCTCAAGATTTCTGGCCAACTCCTCTTTAGATTTTAGGAAGCCTATCTGACAACAAGACAGACTTTCCAATCAAAAATATATACAGAACTTACTGATAATGCTGATCTGAGATGATTTGTCAGTGTATACCAGGGCAGAAGCAGCAACCACAAAAAGATTTTAGTCTAAATATCCTTCTCATGTTATGATCTTTCCTCAGCAAAATAGAGAAATGAGCCTTCATGTCACCATCTTGTCCTGTTTGTGGTTCTATAAAGACCTTCTGGGGAGACAGGGAGAAAATGCTGTAAGTAAGAGAGACAGGAATAGGAAGGAATGGGCAGCATTGGGCTAAAACTCTGTAGAATAACTTCTAGGAAGTTAATGTGGTTGGGAAGTACCTATCTTTATACTTTACTTTGCTCTTCAGAAGGTTTTTAAATATGGTGTGACAGAGACCAATGGAAAACCAGTAAAACTACATTGTACGCTAAGGAAAGCCAAGGAAAGCCAGAAAGGACACTTCTATGCCCCCCTACTCTGTCTTAGAATCAGAGAATGGTTTCAATTGAAAGGGACTATAAAGATCATTTAGTTACAATGCAGTCCAGCTTCTAGTCTCTATGTGGAAAAGCGAAACCTTCAAAAGGTTTTGCATGAATTTGAGAGAGGAAATCCTTCACTCCTCGTCTCAAGTGAAATGAGCTGGGGCAGAACTTGATCAGCGACTGCTGCAGGCATAATCCATAGTAGAGTAATCTTTCCTTGGGTAGGTCTATAGGGAAAGATTGTAGACACATTACTTACTCTCTAAAGTGAGATTGAAGAGGTTGAAAAACCCTAAACCAATCAAACCAAACAAAGAAAAACCCTCAAACCCCCAAAACAAACAAAACCAACAAAACCCAAACCCAAAACCTAAAAAAAAACCCCAAACCAAAACCCAAAAATATTCAAACAAACAAAAAACAAAAAACAAAAAAACCCAAACAAGCAAAAAAAAACACCCAAAAATTTCCCTGTCAGAGTCACATTATATTGGAGAAAATGTTTTCTGTTTAGATAATTCACGTCTTAGAGAACGACAAAAAAAAAAAATCAAAAAGTTGTCAAGAGACAATGAGTTCTCTTCTGTCCTCATGTGTATAGTTCAATTATAAGTGGGCTTTGAGCCAGCTTTTGTGCTCAGCTACACACAGAACACATATTTTTATGGGTAGAATTTGTCTTTTTTGGGAACAATTCCCTATGGGATTTACTATGATTTATTATTTGTATGATCTTACAAGGATCAGGGACTCATTGTTTTGATCTTTGGGAAAACAAGGCTCTGTGTTCTTTTCACCAGAGAGATTACAGTCTAGGAGAACCAGGAGCATGTGAAGGGTGTGGACAGTCTAACCATCAGTCCTCTATAGGGTTATATTCTACCTGTTTATAAGGATGTGTAAGTAAGTTTTAGCAACCTAGAAAATAATTTACTTTTTTTGCCATGGAGTAGATTCGAATGACTGATAAATTCTCTGTGTGCCTTTCCAATCACTCCCTGCCCTCAGCACAAAATTGCTTCCCATCCCAGAATTGCTGAACCGTAGTCTTCATCCTTAAAACTTATTTACTCTGGGCAGGTTCTTGGTCTTGTTTCAAGTACCTGCTTTTAACAGTGTCTACACACATCTGGAGTCATCTTCTGTGTTCAGCTACATGTGTGTGGTTTCCTTTGACTTACAGTGCATGTTTTTCTGGGCAGGTCTTTTTCTTCTGGGGTATGACTTTACATAGACACCAAAGCCCATCTGGCTCACCTTTGCTTGAGGCTTGTAAGTGGTCTGGCAGAGGCCACAGAGGGAAGGAATTTGAAGGAGCAGAGGGCAATGGCCTCACTGCTCTGTTCAGGGACCATACCTAGCATCCCACGTGGTGCTGGAAGAAACAAGAGGATATTGGTAGGTGGGAATTATGTAAATCAGCTCTTTCTGTGAATGTGCTTCTGTATGCAGCGCTTGCTAATCGAGGGATCAGCAGAGTGCAAGCAAGAAATTGAGTGGAGTCACAGGTTTATTCCCCCCATTCCTGATGGAGGTGGATGAGTAAGGGTGAGACAGAGGACTTCAAGCACTCTAATTTGTTTAGTCTCCTTTGAGTATTGGATGCCTATTTGTACTGCAGTAAGTGTAACTTGAGTTTTGCAGGTTTGAGAGAGAAGGGTTTTAGGGCAAGGAGCGGAGCCAGAGAGTGACTGCTTTCCATTGCTCACCACCCCTGGCGCCTTTCCCAGTGGAAGTCAGAGTGGGAATTAACACACACGGAACTGGTACTGTTCCAACTCCCCAAGAGGAAAACAGCATTTTTTCAAACTATATGGTTCTTGTTTGTAGCTATGTGACACGTTACTTAATGACTGTGAAATTTTGTATTGTTCCAATTTTGAAGATACATAGATCTTAGGAGAACCACTCTCATTTTTCTAAATGTTTTATAAATGCAACATTTACAAACACCTTCATTTTCTTGTTATTGCTGGCTCACTCATTGACATTTTAAGCTAAACAGCATACGGTTCATAGCTTTGTACAAGAAATTGTATACAATTCATACATTTTCTGGAATTAAAAAGCTTTGAAAACAGGATGAAAATTTTCAGAACTACAGGCTTGTTCTTAAAACCAGGAGATCTGTGAGGTCTGTTCTCCATTTTTGCAGATTTTTCCAAGTGATCTGGAAAGATTTGTTCAGGACAACTTCCTGGTTGCACAATAACTAACAATGCAGGTAGATATTTAGATGTTTAATTCCCACATGTGTTCAATGTGCTTCGTGATCTTTAGATGCAGGAGTATTACTGGAGTATAAGATATTAATTATTGTCATCAGCATCTAAGACATCTCTCGCCAAGATATAAAGCAGCTTCCCCTGGAAACACAAGAAATAGGATTTAAAAAGACCCCCCGCATCAAGTTCAAACCCCAGTTTTTGCTGTCAGCCGCACATTGCATAATTGGTTTCATGAAGTGCTCAAGTTTCATAGTTGAACCAGTAAAGTTTCTTGCTCCCCCTGCTCCTGTTGGAGGGTTGCTCCAGGATTTCATTCCAGTGCTTCCTCCTAATTTCCTGTTTGAGTTTATTCATGGTCATCTTATAACCATTCGTTCCTATGTCAACATTGTCCTTTAAATAGCTCTTCTCCTCCCTCCTTGTATATTTAGACAACAGTTATGTTCCCTCTTGGCCTTTGTTTTGTTTGCTGAAGGACTTTTGCTTCGCATTATTAGACTCTCCTCCCAGTACACCTTCTCAGTGGTTGTCCCAATCCGAATTAACTTTCTTGCACAAATTGTACACTATAGCTGCACTTCGTGCAGAGTAAAAGCTTTCAACGAAAAACAGAACTGCCTTCATCTTTGCTAGATAATTCTTCCTCATCACACTTTTGGTTTACAGGCACAATATATCTAAGACTCATGACCACCCTTTATTAGCAAGTAGTGTCATCCAACTCATTTAGATACTTAATTCACATGTCTTTTTTGAGTTGTCTGCTGAAACAATGCTGTCCATCCATACTCTATATCTAAACCCACTACTTCAATCTTTGTTTTCTGAAGTGTACCATCTTGAGGCTCAAGTAGATTTCACCTGGTTCCTTATCACTCCTTTTCTTCCCTTTCCTCTGCTTGCACTATTACAACTCAGTATTGACAGTTTTTCCTAGTTTAATGTAACCAACAAATTTCAGTAGCACACACTTCCTTAGTGTGGTTATCAATGCAAATATGACTCTATGAAATGGTCAGTCTGTGCAAGATTCCACTACTAATTTCTGGTTATCCCAATAGATCCACTTTCAGCACAACCTGTGATCTGTTCTTCAGTCAGTTCCGTAAAGTTCTTTCAATTGATCTTTGTTTTCCCCGGTTTAAACAATACACCTACCCCCTGCAACTCCCTGTAATATGATTTATGGATGCTCACAGAAGTGTATTTATTTCCTTAAAAGAATCCCCATTATTTGTGAATGAAAGTTATGAAACTGGTATGGTGTGTTCTATTTTTGGTAAAAACCTGTTATCTCAACACATCTCCCATTTCCTTCAGAATTAATTTTAAAACCTGACATGCAATGAGAGAATACTGTGAATATGAATAGATGCCGCAACAGTCACATACTCGATACTATAATGGGTTAATTGCTGCAGTGCAGAAGGCTGGTAGGAAGCCACAAGAAGGTGCATGCCTTAATGAGGAGTTGGTAAGGAGCCCTGGGGCATGGAATAGGGGCTAATATAAAGGGGAAAATAGTAGGATAGAAAGCCGAGTAACCCAAATAAAGATACATTTGCTCTTTACTTGTTTATGCTGCAATTCCTGTCTTGCATGAACACCAGATAAAATTCAGAAACACTGAAGTAATCAAATGAGGTGGATGTGTGTATGGGATATTTCTGTCCCAGACTTAATTTTCTGTGTTTTAAGGTTTTGCTGGCACTTCCTACTATGTTTTCTCAAAACAGTGGTGAGTTAAACTGAAAATACAGACTAAAAATTTCACTGTGGAACACTATTTTGATTGGTGGACATACTGTTCTTACAGTCAATACTTCTGATTTCTGGAGAGACACTCTTTCCAGGCTACAAATTTTTTTGTTTGTTTTTGTGGGGTTTTTTTTTTTTTTGTTGTTTTGGTTTTGGTTTTGTTTTAAAGGAGTAATCTTTGGAAGACATCAAGTTCACATGGAATATGGTCAGTCAAACAATTATTGGAAAGGAATCAATTCAACACACAATTCAGAATAGCTGCACTGCAAATACATATTATACAATGACCTCGATCAATTTTGTACCACTTTGTTAGGATTTTAGTTAAGATGACATCCAGTTAAAATTCCAGATGGATCAGCTGATAGAAAAGATAAATTTTGTCTTAACATTTTTGGTTAAATCAACTATTATTTCTTCATGGGGGCAGCTGGCAAGAGGGGAGGGAACCTTAAATGACCTGAGGATCAAAACCAAGCAAAACCAAAATTGTTCAAACCTCAACAAATATTCAACTCGTTATCCTGTTTAGAATGGTTAATCACTCTTTTGCTATCCCTCCTATTTTATGTATTAGTTCTAGACATTTTAATAATATTTTCTCCAATGGCCTTTGGTGCTCATGTAGTGGGTTTAATAAAATATACTCTCTCTAACTGTAATGGTACATGGTATCTGGTCTTCACAAACTGTTAATTGCTGCATATTTCTTTCTAAGATTAATTAAAATTGATTAATAGTACTGTAAACTAGGAAGTGGGAAAAAATATCACCTGATAATCACCTAGATAAATACTGGAGGTAGCTTCCAAGTCAGATAACATGATCCTTAAAAGTGTATTTCTGTAAAACCGAGGTAAATATGTAGCCTTTAAATAAAAAAAATGGAGAGCTCCACTGGAATTTTCACAGAAAAAGTATAAAATCAACTCTGGTTTTTTTCTTTACCACTCTTTTATTCTTTTTTTATTCGGATGGGTACTTTTTTCCTACTACACTTTTCCTCTTGACCCTCCAACTTTCTGTTTGCTCCTTGCTCTCTTTCCTGCAGAAAATGCCACACAAGATCAGATGATAGGTCTCTCAGGTCTAATATTCAATCTCTCTAACAATACCAGCATATCTGATCTCCTTCTTGTCTTTAACAGAGACTGACCTAAAGCCTGAAGCATGAGATTAATATCCCTCTTACAAAATATACAACTACAAGTACTTTGTACTGTCCGTATAAGTATCTTACAGATACTTGGCCTCAGTGTCATACAAGGACAATTATTACTACAAGTGAATTATGTGGTAGGTGAAATGAAGTATTTTCTTTTCATAGTTTCCAAAGCCCAGCTTTTGCTTTTGGAATTTTCCTTATCTTCATGTGAGGATAGAAGAAGAACACAAGTTCCTGATTGGAAATATTTATCATGACAGTTACTATTTTGTTTCCTTCCTTTATTTCTGAAATATTCCATTAATTATCTATTACTAGCATTTTCACTACTATATGCCTTGGTTTTGAAGTGTCTCTGCACTAAGTACTTCATAAATGTCTAAGAAGGTAAAAATTTGCTCTGAGTGGCTCATATCCAACACACAAATAGCTGAGGGAGCAAAAACTAATGCACTCCTTAAGGAGCTGCTGTGCTGGAAATGTGGCACACACATGTGTGGATATGTGCCCTGGAGTGGGATGTCCTCCCAGAAAAGCAGCATCAGTTTTATACCACCTCTGGCAACATCCCTCTGCATAGATGCCTTGATCTGCAGTGCTGTTGTGCTCTGCACCCAGTATGGTTTGAGTTGAGGAGCTTGTGGGTGGCAGGGAGTGACAGGGAGTTGTCAGAGCTGCTAGGTCAGTTGGGAATCTCTTGTAGCCCAGAGGCAGGATGCTACACAAACCCCAGGGACAGTGAGCCCAGTGTGAGATACACTCATCTCTCAGGGAAATAGGTCCTCAGCAACAGGAGGAAGAGAGCTTCCTGGGGGTGGAAGAGGCAGGAGGAGAGCACTAGCACTGTGCAGTTCACTGACTGCATGGGGAGTGTGGGAGGGGGGAATCTGGTAGTAAATAGAAACAGATGGGTAAGTTCACAGGAGAAGAGGAGAAGAGAAAAAAGACTTTCTTTGGGTGGATGGTGGGAAGGAAGACTGGGAGGCTCAGAGAAGATGAAGTCCTGGCAGGACTTTGGGTTCTTTCATCACAGGTTGATTTACAAGACACCAAGTCTGCTGGCAACAGACAGGATACACCTTTTTCAAAGCAGGAAAAGGATCCTAACCCAGAACCTAGCAGGGTGCACCAAGAGAACTTTAAACTAGATAGAAAGTTTAGGGCATAAACTAACCTCGTTTATGTAACTGTCTGAGTGCAGCACACTGGTATTTGAAGGATGACATGCTAGCAAGGTCTGTTGATCTGCCATATTGACTGCAGGTAGGGAATGGAGACCCACGCAGCAGCAAAGATGCAAAGGCCATTGATGGATTAGTAACCACAGCAGGACCTGAGAAGAGTCAGCCCACAGGGAACTACAGACCTGTTGGTCTGACCTCAGTGATGTCGAAGGTTATGGAGCAGACCGTCTTGAGTGCGATGTTGCATATGCAGAGCAATCAGGTCCAGTCAACATGGGTTCATGAAGGGCCGGTCCTGCTTGATGAATGTGATACTCTTTATCACAAGGCAATCTGCTTGATGGATGAGGGAAAGGCTGCGGATGTTTGTTTACCTGGACTTTAGCAAAGAATTTAATACTGTCTTCTACAGATTTAGTCTGGTGAAATGGACACTGAGGAATGAACACCTTATAACTATCTACAACTACCTGAAAGGATGTTGTAGTGAGGTGGGTATTGGACTTTTCTCCCTAGTAACAAGTGATAGGATGAGAGGAAATGCCTGAAGTTGTACCAGGAAATGTATAGTTTGAGTATTAGAAGAAATTTCTTCACTGAAGGAGGTATCAGACACTGGAATAGCTTCTCACATCAGTGATCAAATCACTGTCCCTTGAGGTGTTGAAAAGATGCAGAGATCTGGTTTGATACCAGACTTGGTAAAGTTAGATAATGGTTGGAGTTGATTATTTTAAAGGTCTTTTCCAACCAAGATAATTATATGATCCTGTGCTGCTTTGAAGTGTCCTCCTTCTTAAGAGGAAAAATTGCCTCTAATATGAAAATTTGAGGAAAGAGGGGTGTGTTATCAGCCCCTTGAAGACTTTACACACTTATGAGGTAGAAATAAAGACATGCTTAACTTTCTGCTAAGGTGATAGTAGGTACCTTAATGTTTTTACGTGCAGTTTATGCATATCTGATCTTAGTGTTTTAAGGTATTTTCTTAAAACACTCATCCCAAACTCTGCCATATTCTGCTACATCCTCAAGAAAGTGAAGGGCATTTGGTTGCCAGCAACGGGGAATGATCTAAATGCTGTACACTCAGTAACCATGAGCTGTCAAAGAGTTCTAGGAAACTCCAAGTAAACAGTCTACATAAAATCGTGGTAGCAGTATCTCTGAATGGTATTGAATGGAGTATTAATTCCCACAGAATCATTTATCATAAAAAATGTTACAACACAAATCTTATCAAACTACTCTTAAAATTTAATACAGCTAGAGTAGATCTGCCTATAAACTTCTGTGAAAGTGACAGAGTTGGTGCTTATCCATATTCTCACTGTGTTGTTGGTTATCTGTGTATAAATGATTATTTTGCTATAAAATGGTCTTTCATTGATTTTTCTTAAATTATTTCTTTACTATAATCAGTTATCCTTATAGCATAGTAGGACCCAAGGAGGAACTTTAACCAAATTAGTAATAAAAATGCTAAAACAAATGTCTGTATCACTAATTTGCATTATTGTGTCATGTAGCAAAGTTTCTCCAAAGTAACTCAAAAGAAAACTGATTCCTGCTCATGCGCAGTCACTATAGGACTGATACTACTGATCTGGAGCAGACCTCTAACTGATTGAATCACTTGTTCTTTAAAACTACAAGTCTACCACAAGTTTGTTGCTTCTCTTGTAGGGTCTCCCCATCTCTTGTATGAGTGAAGAGAGAAAAGAAGACATTGCTGAATATGCTATCATGAGTAATGTTCAAACAAGAAAGTAATGTGCAAATATTACTTTAAATCCCATCCCATCAAGAAACTGCTGAGACCTCTAATTCTCATGATGATACCTTTGGGAGCTATAGGGCATCTTGAAAAGATTGCTGCATGTCACAGTAAGTCTCCAGCAGCATGTGAATGAAAGCACTCTATTGCAAGAATATCGCAAGAAATAATCTATGTAGTTGATCATTTCCATTCCCATTTAACAATCAGTTTGTTACCCAGATACAATTGTTGCTGTAACATGTATGGAGATTCCATAAGCTTTAATTTGAGATGATACAGTAATTTTAGAGATGAATTTCAAACATCGGCTAAAGGAATTCACTGAAATACCGAGACATAAATAGATCTGCATGGAAATCAGAGGAAATAGGGAATTAGTCTTAACTGGTATCGTATTTTAAAGCTCAACACAAAAATTGTAAAAATTCATACAAATATAGACAGTTTTACCCAGGATGCAGCAGACTAATCAAGTTTCTTGAGATGAAAATTTTCTTTTTATTATCATTATTGTCTATTATTTTCATTGTGATATGCCTTCAGGCCCTTAACTTGAAGACAGGTTCCATTATAATGGATAGTGAGCACTTAATGAAAACACAGCCTCCACCTTCAAACTGTTTTTGAGATAAATTTATGTTTGTATTGCAGTCGGAAGACAGAATTGACTTCATGTAGCATGGAGATACTAGGTCAGTTTTAAGTTAGGCAGCATCATAACCTAGCTGCAGGAACACAGACTCAGTGAGGGTTAATTACTCTTCCTTCTCAGCAGATTTGGCAAAAGTGGCAGGAAATAAAGTGGGAAAGTGAAACTAGAGAGGAAGAAAAAAGGCCTAAATAGAAGGGAAATTTAGTAAAGTCATCAGAATTTGTGGGTAAACAAATGGTTCAGGAGCACATATGAGGTGGAGGGGAGGGAAGGTTAGAGACAATTATAAACTTTGGAGCTACACCCGGCCTAATAGCAAAATTCCTGCTGGAGGGTAGTTGTGCAAATTAGCCTGCCATCTTCACTCTACACAGGATGCTTCTGTTGGAGGAACACACAGCTAGCATCGTTCAATGCCACTAGGGATTAATTGAGCATAATGTCTTTTGGAAAGTAACAGCATTTTCTTGGTAGGCAACAAGGGAAAACTGATAGTTTTGCTGTGGCACTGAATTTCATAATAAAATGTTGCCATACACTGAATCCTTGGTGCCTCGTTGCTCTCAAATGTTTATTAAAACAAAACAAACAAACAAACAAACAGCAGCTTTTCAGTTCTATTACTTATTTGTTTCATTTGGAGACTTTGCTGCAAATTCCATAGCAGATCTATGTTTGACTTCTCACAGTACTCAGAAGACAGGAATGTGAAAGTTAAGGTTGAATGGACCATTTTTCCTTCTTTTCTCAAACACCTTGTGACACAATCTAATTATGCTGATCATTACTGTTTTTCTGGTTTGACATTTTGCAGATCTTCAAATAAACAACTTGCAACATTGATGTGTCCCTAAGTGCAAAGTCATAATGCTATGTTGTTCTTTAGTTTTCGTCAAGATCAAATCATTCTTGATTAGAATATAGGACATTTTTAAGGTAAAGAACTACAATCTTACATAATCCTAGAAACAGGTCTGTGGATAACAGGTTTAAAAAAAAAAAAGGCATTTTTAGCTCAGTATGAATGGTAACTCATATTCAAATGCTTATGAACAGCTTATTTAACAACGGGTGGTTTTAAAGTTAGGTACATATAGTTTTTTAAAATTTAAGTTGTTGGCCTTTTGTATTTACTAGAATAAAAAGTTTCAACAAGTTTTAATTGTGTGGTGTGGGTTTTTTTGGTTTTTTTTTTTTTTTTTATAATAGGGGCAAAGTGTCCACTCAAACTGTTATTTGACTCTATACAGATTGAAAAATTGAATCATCACATCTGAAGATGTGATGAAGCATGATGAATTCAACCCAGTTTCAAAGGATGAAGAGTATCTTCAAATCATAAGTTGTATAAAAAAAAGAGATCTGCATATTTATGGGTACTGTTTTGTAATGTCAGTACTTTTTCTTCTACTAGATTTTCTTGTGTCTTGTGATGTGAAACTTTTGACTTATGCACCCCTGACTAAAGGACCTCTACAAGACTGGGCACTCCCAAGCTGCAACACACTTCATAAGGAAAAGATATGTGGGTACCAGAATGAAAATTATAGTAATGCAGGCTCCAAGTTTTTCATGCTCTCCAGGAACATTCTGTGTGAACACATCAGGTGAAATCTTAGTCTGGCCAACACAGATGAAATCCCTGTTGCGTCTTGTTTGTCTAGAAGTTCATACAGGAATACTGCAGTGTACGAAGGTGCCTAAGGAACTACAGCTTTGTGGTTCTAGATAAGGCTTAAGTGTTTGTTTTGTATCTCCCTCAATACTGATACCATTGCTGACTTTAAAATCCATTCATTCAGCAATTGTTCTTGGGCTACCACCTGCAGTTCACCATGAAATATGAAAATTGCCTGACTCATTCTGTTATCACTTACTGAAGTGAAGAGGACAGCAGAGAAGAAAACAAGGGAAAGACAGTTTTGCCAAAAAAAAAAAAAAAAAAAAAAAAGGGAAATTAATGATCAATATCTACATCCATTTCTTCTTCTGTATCCAAGTAAAATTTGAACATTTTCTTCATATACACTGGAACCAATCTACCTCTTTTAAAGACCTTTAAAAATTAATGTAGAATAATGTAGGTTAATTACTATCATGGTACATATGCTTTGATTTTCTACTAACTGCCATCACCTTTCATTATATAACCAAAGGCATAACCTCTGTTCATTTATAGAAATGTTTCTGTAGTAGTACTATGAGGCTACAGAAGTCAACCCCTCCTAAACAAATAAACTTCCTCAAAGAAGTTTCTTTTCAATCCCCTTCCCCCCACCCCCACCCCCCCCAAATTAATAATGGCTTGAGGGNATTGTTTTTGAGTGGTTTACAAGTAATTAAACAACTGACCTTATAACATCCTTTTATACAAAGTGTCCTCACCGAACAAAATCAGACATTTATTTTTCCTTTGTTTTGCAGATGCATTAATTCTCTCCTATCCATCTTGTCTAGTATTAACATTATTATAGTTCCTAGTATTCATACAATCATAGAATGGTAAGGTTGGAAGTGATCTCAAAGATCATCTAGTTCCAACCCCCTGCCATAGGCAGGGACACCTCCCACTAGTACAGCTCACTCAAGGCCTCCTCCAACCTCACCTTGAACACCTCCAGGGAGGGAGCAGCCATAACCTCCCTGGGCAACCTGTTCCAATGTCTCATCACCCTCACTCTAAAGAACTTCCTCCTAACATCTAGTCTAAATTTCCCCTCTGCCAGTTTAAACCCATTGCCCTTTGTTCTGTCATTACAAGACCTTCTAATTAGTCCCTCCCCAGCCTTCCTATAGGCACCCTTCAGATACTGGAAGGCTACTATATGGTCTCCTGAGAGCCCCAGTTCTCTCAGCCTGTCCTCATAGCAGAGCTGCTCCAGCCCTCTGATCATCTTCATGGCCCTCCTCTGGAACTACTCCAACAGTTTAATGTCCTTCCTAGTCATGGGTAGCATTTTGATAGCTGGGGTAGAAAATATAGAACAAAAATACAGAAACTCATTCTGCAAATGCTTGAAAGCAGTACAGAAATTCACTCCCTAAGATCTTAAAAGTTAGGCTTAAATTAAGATCACAACAGTCAAAGAAGATAATTGAAGTCATACCCTAAAGTGGGAGTACTGGTCAGTGTGATATGTGTTATGTGAAGGGACTAAAGGGTAACTATGAATTGCTGTACGTGTACCAACAGATTATACAAGGTAAACAAAAAATATCAGTAATAACTGATATTGAAATAGAAAATAAATAGCAAGCATATGAGCATTATAAGGCTCTAATTCCATAAAGGTTTCAGGTGATCGCATGACAGACAACTCAGCATTGCACAGATATCTGCCCTGATGGACACTGGCATCCTTGCTGAACCTAATGGAAATTACCTGGAATCTATCCAAGCATCCTCAGTGCTGCCTTGTGAGTGGAATGTGGTTTTTTTTCCTTTCATTTTCTATAATTAGAACTGTTCAAGGGAATTACAACCTTTTGTACTTGCACGTTTTCCTCTTATTTATATGTAATTCCACCTTCACTCCACTACATACTACACGTGCTTCCTTCGACACAAGTCTTTCTGTACCTTGGACCCTTAAAAACTTCCCACTAGTAAGGTCATATGTCCCAAGCCTTGGTGGTTCAGACAAAGAACCAATTATGACTCTTCTCTGTGTTTGGTAGACTTGCTATTCTATATGAAGTTGTACCTAAACTACGGGGCTTTTTCACAGCACTTGGATGTTGAACAGAGCATCCCATAAATTATGCAATGCCTCTTTTTAGAAACTTGAAGAGCAGAGCTCTGTAAAACATTTATAAGGGAACCTTGTACCATAGAAAACCTGCATTGTATGAGATTTCAGACAGCTCTGAGATTTGTGAACATCTCTGAGAAGTTTGCCAGAGATGAACCTTGCTTACTGATGTAAGCAAGGTTCAGACCAACCTTCAGCAGTGTGTAAGAAGGTTCTTCATTCCCCAGCATGTTTGCCGGAAACTTCAATTAATCCACTGGACTTCTCTTGAGTAACATACGAGTAAGTTTCTTTCCACTTGTCTGTCCCTGCTGGAGAGAGAGTGTTTCAGACATAGTTTATCAAGTTGTTTTCATGCAGAAGGGTAGAAATCTTGAGGTGTGTCCATGCTACCTAGCTTTTAGCACCTGACAATTAATGGAGTGAGACAGTCTTTCTTCAGGGGTGATCTGAAGCAATAGTCATTAACAACAGAAACAGATTAAAGAGACAAATCTCCTGAATAAGGATGTGAATATGTTTGGATGGTGTTAATACCTCATGCCATATGTTTCAGATCTCCTTCCGCATGGAAACAGTGATAAATAAACACCTGTCCCCTGTTCCTCATGAAGGTGACATAAAATGTTGAAATACTAGGTGAGGGGTGGCAGAGAATACGAGAGACCTGTGAGTTAATTAACTGACATGTCTACTGGGTCTACAAGAGTTCTATCTGAAGGCCACTGACAGGACTGGTAGCGTGCAAAGTGCTGTACAAACACGCAGGAAGATAGAGCTATCGGCTCAAAGAATCTGCTGATCAAATAGATAAAAAAGATGAGAGTAACAGAGAAACATGGAAGGATATGCTCTTTCTGAGATTTGCTTCAGTTGTCTAATCCCACGTTCAGCAAAATCCTGAGGAAAAAACCCAAACAACCCTTCCATTCAATCAGAATGCTCAGCAGATAGCCTCCAAAATTTTTCTAGTACTGGGCAGGCAGCAAGGTCTTTTGACGAGAAGGTGCTGACTACCTCATCTCTGTTTCTAGGTTCCCAGACTACACATTTATCAGTTAGCCTGGCAGAAACTGTAATTGGTGATTCCCTTCTGAAAGGAACAAAGGGCCCCATATGCTGGCCAGAGCCCTCCCACAGGGAAGTCTGCTGCCTCCCTGGGGCCTGGGTCAGGGATGTTACCAGAAGGCTGCCTACTATAGTGCAGCCCTCTGATTACTATCCTTTGTTAGTTATACAGGTGGGAAATGATGAGGTAGATACCAGAGGTCTAAAAGTAATCAAAAGGGACTTCAAGGCACTGGGAAAAGTAGTTGAGGGATCAGGGGCACAGGTAATCTTTTCATCAATACCCTTAGTTGCAGGTAGGAATGCTGAGAGGAACAGGAAATCATACCTGATTAACAAGTGGCTCAGAGGTTGGTGCCACAAGCAAAATTTTGTGTTCTTTGGTTACATGTGGAGAGTGGTGATCAAGAGCACAATGTCCACTTGGAGA
>VWZE01010420.1:0-15017 GCA_013396675.1 Eubucco bourcierii
TATAAATAGAATTAGTGTTTTGAGTAAGGCACAAACCACTTGGTTCATTGATTAAATTCTTGCACTCTGTCACAGAGTAAGGTTTGAAATACTCAACTCTTGACTGTTCTGTCTTGGTTCAGAAGAGTATTAACAGCAGTTGCAAAGTTTTCTTAGGCATCCATCAAGATATTGTTAGAATCAAATAGAAATTACAAGAGGATCTGCCAGGAAGCAAGGAGACACCACATTGCTGTAACATTTGACAATGCCAAGAGTTATTTTTGTGGCCAAATGTTGCAAAGATAATAGAAAAATAAATAACAGAAATAAAAACACCCAAATAATAGCAATGAGAGAGAGAGACTGAGTGAGTTGGGTCTGTTTAGTTTGGAGAGGAGGAAATTGAGGGAAAACCTCACTAATGTTTATAAATATGTGCAGGGTGAGTGCCAGGAGGCTGAAGCCAGGCTTTGCTGGGTGATGCCCAGAGACAGGACAAGTGGCAATGGGTGGTAGTTGAGGCATAGAAAGTTCCATGTAAACCTGAGGAGGAATTTTTTTCTCTCTGAGGGTGGCAGAAGACTGGAACAGGCTGCCCAGGGGGGTTGTGAACTCTCCTTCTCTGGCGATATTTAAGACCCAACTGGATGCATTGCAGTGTGATCTGGTACAGGTGATCCTTTTCTGGCAGCAGTGTTGAACTGGATGAGCTTTCAAGGTGTATTCCAGCCCCTAATGTTCTGTGATTTTATGAAAACCACCACAGTCTGCTAGACTGAAGTGGTTCTTTTACTTCTTTTTATCCTACTACGTTAATGCTGTTATGATTTCCTTTGGAAAAGTTCTGTACCTGGATACATTATGTTACTCCAAATATAACCAGATGTAAGACCTTATCCCTATGTTATCCTTAGCATCTAAAACAAACAGAAACCCAAAAATCCTCCCAGGAACAAAATTATAGTGGAGGTTTCTTTCATTGGTAAACCTCTTTGCTCTAGGCTTTGTTTTCTGCAAAGTAGCCTTCCATTTCCAAAAGTAACATGGTCAGGTCTATTTTTCTAACATATTATTTACATTATTTTGTTAATGTCTTTCACTTTGTTGCCTGAAATAGATTTCAGTTCAAGTGGGTTTTACATCAGATTGTCTGCAGGTTTGATTTAATCACAAGATTAACACGAGTGGAGAAGTTACTGTTTGATTTAATCACAAGATTAACACGAGCGAAGAAGTTACTTCTGAGTTTTGAGGTATTTGTGTATACTTTGAGCATATGTATGTATACATTTAAATGCTGAGTCACATACAGGTGTTTTACAAGACTTCTATAATGAATCAAATGTGCAGCAGTATCTTAAAATATGGGGCACAAAGCAGATAGACAATACAGTCCGAGACACTTGGCAAAAAAAGTAATGCACTGTGCCAGTTTTTCACTGTACATCACTGTAAATCTCATTTTCATTTGTGACCTACTTCAGGGTTTTAACTTAAGCTTCCTGAGGTAACAGCCAAATGCTCTAAATCCAGTGTGACACCTACTCCTAAATTTCTCATTGTCTATTTAAGATAAGTTTCTAAGACATACCTGTGCTCAACAAGAAGCAGCTATTTTTACCTTTCAGTCATTTAGATTGGTTAATACCTAACCATCAGACTGTGTGTTCAAGGACAGGGCTCTTCTGACTGCAGCCTTATGGTAGGAGATAGTTTGCTAGCACCACTTCCCACTAGCTAGATTAATTCTGAAGTTCTCCTAAGGCAGTGAACTTTGACACATACTCCAGAGGAAAAACAAAGACCTCAAGTATCTCTTAGCCCCCCCTAAGACTATGTGAACAGAAGATCGTTTCACATTATGTTATTTTTTAGTTTGTTGTGTTTTCAGCATCCTCAATGTGTTTGTTTGATTCCTTTCAATGTATACAAACAACCAACTCCCTCCCATCCACCTCCCATCAGCACATATGCTGCCTCCTAAAAGGTCTCCAGTCCTGCAATACAACCTCAGACAGTACAAATGTTAAGATAAGAGGACTTAATAGTTCTTTTGAAAACTTAATTGATTAATAAATTCAAAGGGCTGGTTGCTGACTGTGTTTCAAGTACTGTCTTTTAGATAAATGCATAGATAATCACTTCCTTCTTGACTGCTGTGGCTATGGTGTTTACCAGGACATTATTCATTTGCCTTAAACACAAAGCACTTCCCTCTTTTTGCTGCAAAGAACTGGGATAATGGCATTCCTGTCTCTGGGGTATTACAAGGCATACCCTGTTTGGGGATATGAAAGATTCTTACTAGTAATAAAACAGCATCATTTTAGAACACATCATTTGTGGCAGGTCTCATTTGACTTGGCTGTAATTCATGAGTAAGTCATAACATTGTCAGTAACTTGCAGTGTTCCCTGTGGAAGCAACTGAAGAGATATCAGAAAGGAAAGGCAACAGTATTTCAAGTTGTCGTGGGTTTAAAGAGCTGAAAGAGTGAAGCTCTCAAATGAATTGGAGAAAAAAACAGAATTATATTTGGAGAGAGAGTTACAGATAGAAATTACAAAGCAGATACAGAATCCATAAGTGAACCTCCTGAATTTTTTTTCCAATCCAAAACTAAAATTATCATCCCCAGTGCTCCAATCCTCCCCTCCCCATGCCTCTGCCATCCAAGAGGCCTAAGCACAGCCTCTGGAGGCCCCAAACCAGGCCTATCCTTACATGTTTGTCCTGATAATGCAGCTCCTGCCTGGCACAAGGCTGGAGGGGAAGGAAAGGAGAACAAGCTGGCCTTGGTGTGAGCTTATGAAGAGATAGCAGAACTATAGCATTGAATAACAATCTTCCAGTCCCCAGAGGACCCTTTTTAACCTTATAATTCCCAACCTGGGACACAAGTCCCAACTATTCCAGCTGCCTGTTTCACAGAATTGAGCGTTTCACACTTTGTTAGAAGGAGGTTTGGTTTTGTTGCTGGGTGGGGTTTTAGCTTTGGGGGTTTCTTCAGAGGGAGAGGGAGGATATCTTTAGCCTGTAACCTGTTCTGTAGTTAAGTGAAACACCTCCAGAATTAATTGAAATACTAAACTTAAAAAAAATTACAGACACTTCTTGCCTGTTTTAGTTTTGACCTCACAGGCTCTCAATTGAGATGAAACACAATTTGCAGATAGTGATGAGAAATGTTGGAAGATGGGCACACAGAGAACTGTCTGAGTTATCAAGCTGCATACAACTCATTTACTGGACTGTTAACAGAACATCTGCTAAGGCAATGGCCTTGCATCTCCAAAGCTCTGTAGTGAAATATTAGCCTGGAAAAGGAGAGGCTCAGCGGTGCCCTCATTGCTGTCTACAAGTACCTGAAAGGAGGTTGTAGCCAGGTGGGGTCAGTCTCTTCTCCCAGGCAACCAGCAACAGAATGAGGGAACAGAGTCTCACGTTGTGCTAGGGAAGGTATAGGCTGGATATTAGGAGGAAGCTCTTGACAGAGAGAGTGATTGGCATTGGAATGGGCTGCCCAGGGAGGTGGTGGAGTCACTATACCTGGAGGTATTCAAGAAAAGCCTAGGTAAGGCACTTAGTGCCTTGATCTGGTTGATTGGCAGGGCTGGGTGATAGGTTGGACTGGATGAGCTTGGAGGTCTCTTTCAACCTGGCTGATTCTATGATCTTGACAGTTACCAGTCTTGAATCCCTTCTGAAATAAGATTTAGTCTGCCTTATTTGTATTCAGAGCCCTTGTTTGGGTTTAAGGAGAAGTTACTGCTGTTATTTGTACTGTCCACAGAAACACAAAAGAATACAGGACAGAAACTAGTCATGTTGTTTAATTGATAGTAGGACTTAGTATTTAAGTGATGTGCCCCATTAGTACAATTATGGAGGATACAACCGAAATTTCTCAGTATAATGCTCTGGGGGGACACTGAACCAAATAGCTTTGGTTTAGAATTTCTTTCTGCCAAGCAAGACTATTGCAGCAGAATACTTGGTCCCTTCAAATCCTGTGTTGAAAAGGACACTGCCAGTTCATTGAACCAAAATGTACAAGTTTCCACTGGGTATTTCCAGAACCCTTTTTCCTGTAGCTTGCACAGCACTGATCAGTATCAGACAGCTGCTGAAAAGACATAGCTAGAGATAGGAATGGGGAAAGAGGACGTACAGCAGTTAGTCACAGGGGCAGCTGTCCCTAGTCTCCCATGAAAGGAGAATACAGATCAGGGGAGCATTGTCTGGAACACTCATAGATTCATAGAATGGTAAGGTTGGAAGGGACCTCAAGGATCATCTAGTTCCAACCCCCTGCCATAGCCAGGGACACCTCCCACTAGTACAGGTTACTCAAGGCCTCATGCAATCTGGCCTTGAACACATCCAGGGAGGGAGCAGCCACAACCTCCCTGGGCAACCTGTTCCAGTGCCTCACCAACCTCACTGGAAAGAACTTCCTCCTAACATCCAGTCTAAATCTCCCCTCTGCCAGTTTAAGCCCATTGCCCCTTGTCCTGTCATTGCAGGACCTTGTAAATAATCCTTCCCCAGCCTTCCTGTAGGCCCCCTTCAGATACTGGAAGGCTACTATCAGGTCCCCTCGAAGCNAAAGTGGCAGAATCCCCTCCCTTGCCCTGCTGGCCACGCTTCTCTTGATGCAGCCTAGGACTCGGTTGCTGTCTGGGCTGCATGTGCACACTGCAGGCTCATGTTGAGCTTTTCATCAACCCAGACTCCAAGGTCCTTTTCCTCAGGGCTGCTCTCCAGCCTTTCACCACCCAGCCTGTATTTGTGCTTGGGATTGTGCCTACCCAGGTGCAGGACCTTACACTTGGCCTTATTGAATTTCATGAGGTTGACCTGGGCCCAACTCTCCAGCCTGTCCAGGTCCCTCTGGATGGCATCCCTGCCCTCTAGCAAGTCGACTGTGCCACACAGCTTGGTGTCATCTGCAAACTTGCTGAGGGTGCACTGGGTCCACTCCCAGTTTCCCTTTACACAATACAACAGCAAGATACACACTTACAAAACCAGAGCTCTTAAGAGCCTGTTCATGCTATCACACAGCACATGAGACATGCTGTCAGCCTGTCTTGTCAGTGAGAGGATATAGGAAGTGTAGGACTGTCTCTCATTAGCAGAAATTCTTAGGATTGCTCCTAAGAGAACAGGCTGCACTCACTTCCACCTCAGAGACTGATGATCTAGTTGCTGCTATGGAAATCTCTCAGAGCTGCTACTGATCTTTTCTCACTCAGTTCAAGCACAAGGCAGAACGGATTAGAAACCTAAGAAGACCTACTCTTCATTAAGACAGTATAAACAATCTCTACCTGTCCTTGGAGAGAGGCTTCCAATGCATAGCACAGAACTCAAAGGCCATCAGGAATCAACAAAGCCATATGCTGAGGTCTAAACCCAGTAAATTAGGCTGTTGGAAACAAGCAGAGGAAAAGAAATGAGATGACAAACAATGACTCCAAATTAGTGTCAGAGAAGAGCAATGACCCTTAGAGAAGTGGTGCTGATTTAGGTAGCAAAATGCATTAGAACCGAGAATTGATTTAAGGTAGCTGAATGGTTAGGGAAAGTGAGAATGGGTTGCTGCTGCCCCTCCTTGGGTGCCATGAATTGGATGCCAAAGGAGAAGTATTAGCAGCATGCTGTCTGCTGGTGATGCTGTGGGAGAAGCTTCCCCTGCTTTCAGTGGCTGTAGACTGAAATAGAATCAGGAGTATCTTTTGATTATTTAATATGCCAGCTTACAAACAAGCCATCAGGTATGCCTGTCAGCATATAACTGCTTCAACTGTCATTTAGTAGCAAACCAGGAATCAAAACTGCCCTGGTCTCTTCACTCAAGTCATCCAGCAGAGTGAGTTTCCTGACATGGATGTAATTGCTACACAAAGGCCTTTCAAAGATACATCAAAAAGAGAATAACTATTGCTTTGTTTGATTGGCTTAAAACTGGGATACATAGCAGTTTCAGAAAGAAGTGCACTGGTTTGTGTAGAGAAGAGAGACATCTGAAAGCGTTTAGCTGAAGAAAGACTATTATTGCAACAAGGATAACAACTGAAACCAATCCTGATTAAATAAATTAGGCTTTCCTTGCCTGCATGGACCTGTCTGCTCTACTGGATGATTCCTTGAGTACCTTTCCACTCTGCTATTCCCTGACATAAGCAGTGCCTTCTACATCATGAATAATTCAATTCTAACAACCATATTTAGTTGGTTTGGTTTTTTGTTTTGTTTTGTTTTTCCCGTTGGGAGTAAAGATAGATTATTTTAAAATGCTTTGGGTGTTTGGGTTTGCTTTTGAGAAGTTTTGCTACAGGTAAGAGTAAGTGAGAAGATTTGACAAACTAACAAAATCAATTCTCCTCCTAAGGACTAAAAAAAACTACATAAGCTTCAAGGAATATTCTTAACTTTTCATTGAACAAAAGGAAATTCTTGCAATATTCCTTCAAAGGTTCTGTGTTACCAACTTGTTCTGAAAGCAATATTCACCCAGAACTTTAAAACAGTTTTGAATCCAGATCAGAAGAACCCCTTTATAGCAACAAAAGCAAGTCCTAATATTGCTTTTATTCAGTTCTTAGTTTGTGGACTAGAATGTGGTGTTTGTGCTGCCATCTCAGACAACTCAGAACTCTAAAATTCCTATTGATCTGCTAACATTGATGTAAAACTGACTCAATGTTTATCAGGAACAACAACAACAAAAAATTCCTAAAGAAAACAACTCCAAGGAGCAAATCATACGAACTTAACAGCTTAATACCAGCAACAAGTCACAGGAAGGGACATTTCACTTTCCATATGCTTTGAGTTGACCTAAAACCTTTTCAGTGTTTGTTCAATACATCCTACAGCAAAGTCTTCTTTCAACATATAACTGTTTCCAAATATCAAGGTCTTGTCAGAACCAAAATGTTACCCAAATCAAAACAACTGCAAGTGGAATTGTGGTCGAAAGAGCATTCAGTGTAGTTTCAGGAAAGAGCTACATCACCTAAGAGCAGAGTTGAGCCTCTGTTGCTGATGGAGCTTTGGATTATTGCTACCCTTTTGTTAGATTTTGCCTAGCATAAGGATCTGTTCAAACAACAACAAAAAAGATTAAGAGCTGAAGGGGTGGTGATGGTGGTGTGTGAGGGGAAAGAGGAGGCTCTAGAGCAGAAAGGCTGAAAGGAAAACTATATCCTAGTATATCCTCCTGCACAAAACATATCAGATCTCTTTTTGGGCTGTGTTTCTGGATGCATTTCTGAACATACACATCACAGCCAAAACAAGCATTTTTTTGGCCTTTCTTTAGTCACCAGAAGGTGCTCTTAAATCATTAATCTGAGCTTCAATCACTCCTGACCTCAGCTCTCTGAGGACAGCATTATGCACAGGACTGTTAGTAGGTCATTATACTGGAATATATTACAGTTAAAGCAAATCTCAAACTAATTCTATCTTGGCTCATTTTATTCAGTAAGGAAGCAAAAGGGTTATCAGTCAGCTTAAAAAGAGCCAGAGGGCTTGTTGAGTCATCATTCAAATAAGCTTTTATTCAAAACAGCAGAAAAATAAAACATATTTCTATGGATGCATAATCTTTATCAAAAAGAAAAAAAAGATAGCCATAGAAAATTCCAAAGGGAGGAAAATTACCCCAGGACTAGGCATATTTTCCAGTATCTCAAAATACACAATTAGGAAACTGCTATTTTGTTCATTGCTCCAAGAAACAGAAGTTGAAGACTTGAGATTTAAAACCAAAGCTATTTTAATAATCAATTTAGAGGAAGAAATGAAAGAAGGGGGGAAAAAAAGTGTTTGAAATGTCTGGTAGCCTAGTTCCAGTGGCTAATTTAAGGCCCATAAAACATGCTGAGTAAATTAATGATATACCCATGCAGTGTTTGATTTGCTCACTTTGCCCACTGCTCAAAAAAATCCCCACTTGCATTTATACTTTAACATGCATATTACCCCAAAAGAGCTGCCAGACATGGAGCAGGGTGTGCAAAATAGAATCATAGAATGGTAAGGTTGGAAGGGACCTTAAGGATCATCTAGTTCCAACCCCNACCCCTTCCCCAACCTTTCTGTAGCCCCTTTCAGATACTGGAAGGCTACTCTAAGGTCTCCTGGAAACCTTCTCTTCTCCAGGCTGCAGAGCCCCAACTCTCTCAGGCCATCCTCAGAGCAGAGCTGCTGCAGCCCTCTGAGCATCTTTGTGGCATCCTCTGGACCCATTCCAACAGTTCCATGTCCTTCCTGTACTGGGGGCTCCAGAACTGCACACAGTACTCCAGGTGGGGTCTGATGAGAGCAGAGTAAAGAGGCAGAATCCCCTCCCTTGCCCTGCTGGCCATGCTTTTTCCTGAAACTATACTGTAAAATAACAAAGGCAGAACAAGGCACAGTCTTATCATAGATTGGTTGAGGTTGGAAGGGACCTCAAAGGTCATCTAGTTCCAAACCCCTGCCATAGGCAGGGACACCTCCCATTTTAGAGGTTGTTTGCACCCCCTCTAACCCAAACTGGAACAGCTCCCCTTTTCCCTTGATTTCTGTGACCAGGATGGAATCCATACATGAGCTGGGATATGAATGGATTGACCCAGTCAGCTGCAAGAGGTCAGCACAGGTAGGCTCAACCGTGCAACCAGTTTGGAGGCAGATTCAGTGTGACAGTAGGCTGAGATCATCTCCCAACAGAAGGAAGTGATCCAGTTCTGTTTGATTTTGTCTCATTTCCTCCTCCTCAAAGAGCTAGCTTAGTAAAATAGCTGCTCTTTAAACACCAAGTCAAGAGTTATTTGTGTATACACGATTGAGATAGCTTCCTCAGCCTGGATTTTGGGAATTGCCAGTCTAAGGTCAGCTTTTGCATTTAGTTGGAAAATAAGCTAAATCTTTGCTTACAAAAATCACTGGGAATACAACTTTTAAATCCCTTTACATTTTAAAATGCTTTTTTTTTTTTTTTTTTTCTTGAATCAGCCTAAGGATCCAAGTCTTCTGATTCATAGAAGTTCTTAGACTGAAAATCCATTTACTAAGGATAGGATTAAGCAGCACATGTATACCTCTTTCTGTGTGATACTTGTAGGGAATTTAAACTGACAGGGCTGCTTTTAAAAGCTTTCAATTCATAAACAAGTTTTATGGAAGTATTTAGTCACATTTCTTGAATTCCAGTACATATTCTCTACTACCTCAAAAACTTGGAGGTAAAAAAATTTTACTAAACTCAGATCTAAGTCCTTGTCTCAGTTGCTTTGGTGTAAATCTGCAGGAGTGTTTTTGTTTTTTTTTTTTTTTTTTTTTTTTTTTATAATTNTTTTTTTTTTTTTTTTTTTTTTTTGTAACAGAAGAGGTAATTGTTGTATTGTTGTTTCTGGCTGCTCATGGTTTGACTGAGCACAACTCTGCTGGATAAAGCACTGGCTGGGTGAATGGCCCCAAAGAGTGGTGGTCAGTGGAGTTAAATCCAACTGGTGGCTGTTCACAAGTCGTGTTCCTCTGGGCTCAATGTTGGGACCTCTTCTGTTTAATATCTGTATTGATGATCTTGATGAATCACAGAATGTTATGGGCTGGAAGGGACCTCAAAAGCTCACCCAGTTTAACCCCCTTGCCAGAGCAGGATTACCTAGACAAGATCACACAAAACATGTCCAGGTGGGTTTGGAATATCTCCAGAGAGGGAGACTCCACAACCTCCCTGGAAGCCTGTTCCAGTGTCACCCTCACAGGGAAAAAAAAAAAAATCCTTCTCGTATTGAAATGAAGCTTCCTAAGCCTCAGCTTCCACCCAGTGCCCTTTGTCCTGTCACTGGGCATCACCCAGCAGAGCCTGGCTCCAGCCTCCTGACACTCACCCTTTACATATTTATAACCACTGATGAGGTCACCTCTCAGTGTCCTCTTTTCCAAGCTGCAGAGCCCAGCTCCCTCAGGCTCTCCTCATAAGAGAGATGTTCCATTGCCTTAATCAACAGTGTGTCAGCAGTAAGTTTGCAGACAACATCAAATTAGGTGGCAGTGTTGATCTGCTGAGCGTAGGGAGTCTCTACAGAGGGACTTGGATATATTGGATGGATGAGGCAATGTTAATGGGGTGAGCTTCAACAAGGCCAAATGCCAGATTCTGCATTTGGGCCACAACCACTCCCAGCAATGTTACAGGCTTTGGAAAGTGTGGAGCAAGTGCAGAGCAGGGCAATGAAGATGGGGAAGGGCCTGGAGAATAAATCTTACGAAGAGCAACTGAAGGAGCTGTGTCTGTTCAGTTTGGAAAAAAGGTGGCTGAGGGGAGACCTCATTGCTGTCTACAGCTACCTGAAAGGATGCTGGGGAGAGGTTGGTGCTGGTTGTTTCTCACAGGTAATAAGTGATAGAACAAGAAAGAACAGCCTCAGGCTGCAACAGGGCTGGTTTAGACTGGACATGAGGGAAAAAAATTTCCTAGCAAGAATGGTCAGGCATTGGAATGGACTGCCAAGGGAGGAGGTTGAGCCACCAACCCTGGATGTGTTTAAAATGTGGTGCTTGGAGATATGATTTAGGAGTGAACTTGTAGAGTAGGGTTATTAATTGGATTCAGTGATCCCAAGGGTGTTTTCCCTGTGGTTCTGTTTCAATCTTATGTTATCAAAAAAATCTTTCCCAGCAGAACGTATCCACTCTTCACATAATAAAATCTCACTTCAGATCATATTTCTGTTGAGATCACTGCATGGAAGAGAACCAGATCTCTAGAACACCAACCTCAATATATATTCTATGTAAATTGGTGTGCTACCCTTCCTTCTCTCCATCCCTAGCAATGCCCTGAACATATTACCTCTGACACGAGTTTGCAGACATACAGGACTGGGTCTTATGGACAAGACATGCCAAAGCCCAGCCTCAGTTTCTACCTGTTGGAAGGCTTTCAGTTCTTTCAAGCTGTCATTTTGAACATTCTTCTGGTTAGTGTTTCTACCACTTGCTCAGGAAGAGTGGGAGAAGAATGTAAGAATGTTTGCACGTGCCAAAAGTGGGAAGAGGGATCCTTTAGGTGGCAAATGGGAAAGTTAGGCTGAATTATTTCACTCGAGTGAGTGGCAATATTGCAAGTAAAAGTATTTCAAGCAGAAAGTATCTGTTTACAGAAGTAGAGTAAGCTCCTAAGCAGACAACATATAAATGCACAGGGGAAACATTTCAGGTAACTTTTCAGAGCAATTATGCATTTGTATAGCTCAATATTTTCAGGTATTCCTCCTTATTCTGCATGCTATGGGCATGAATGGCTATGGGCAACCATTCAGGTTTGTGCCACTTACCTGTGTCTGGATTTCCTCAGCACTACACCACAGCTTATTCTGCATAAAAGATTGATACATGTGCTGTGTATACACTGGATAAGATATGGGTCCAAATCAGGTCAGTAACAGGAAAGAACCCTCTCTAGTAGTGCATTTAATGCCTTGACACAAGTCAATACTGGGATGGATGAATAAGTCATAAGAAATCTCTAAGTGGCTACCTGCTAACCCATATGAAAATCAGCTGGCTACATGTTGCTAGGTCACCAGAACACAAAGATCAGAATGCAGAGCCCTGTATCTTATGGAGAAGGTTGAAGAGAGTCCTCTTCCACACAGTGACCTTACAATAAAAGTTATACATGAATTCTAACTTTGCCACATTCATATTTTAGAGTTTTGAAAAGACCTGTAGATTCTTAGCACTGACGTGAGGATCCTAAATCTTTGCAACAGCTCAACTGCCCAACGTGCTTCATTAGAGGAAGAAAAGACAATAAATCCGTGCTGAATTAAGAAATAGTTTCATTTGAATATTCATGAGTATATCTAATTTGAATATTCATGAGTATAATCATAGAATCAGTCAAAGTTGGAAGGAACCACAAGGATCATCCAGTTCCAACCCCCCTGCCATGGGCAGGGACACCTCACACTAGATCAGGCTGTCCACAGCCTCATCCATCCTGGCCTTAAACATCTCCATGGATGAGGCTTCCACCACCTCCCTGGGCAACCCCTGCCAGGGTCTCACCACCCTCATGGTGTAGAACTTCTTCCTAACATCCAGTCTGAATCTACCCATTTCTAGCTTTGTTCCATTCCCCCCAGTCCTATCACTAACTGACATCCTAAAAATCTTTCCTCAGCTTTCTTATAGTCTCACTTCAGATACTGAAAAGTCACAATAAAATCACTTTGTAGCCTTCTCCAGACTGAACAACCCCAACTCTCTCAGTCTCTCCTCATAGCAGAGCGGCTGCAGCCCCCTGATTATCCTCATGGCCCTTCTCTGGACATGTTCCAGCACATCCAGATGCCTCTTGTAATTGAAGCTCCAGAACTGGATGCAGTATTCCATGTGGGGTCTCACTAGTGCTGAGTAGAGGGGGAGGATCACTTCCCTCATGCTACTGGTCACACTTCTCTTGATGCAGCCCAGGATCTGGTTGGCTTTCTGGCTGCACAAGTGAACTGTTGGACATTTAGAGATCCAGACACTTTTAAAAATGTTTGATTACCTCAGCAGATGAATAGGCATGAGCAAAGAAATAAACTAGGCCGAGCTGGAAGAGCACATTTTCAAATCAGCAGCCAGGGACAGAGTTTGCAGACAAGCAATCAAGTGGAGAATGATTGTTAAAAAAGAGCAGTGGTTTCAATTATTTTTGAAAGCCTTGGTAAGGAAAATAATTCAATGAGACACTGAAGGAGTAGTAACCATAATTGAAAGTTGAGAGCCAAGAGAGACCTCCATCATGAAAGTCAAGAGAAAAAATTCAATGAAATGGAACAATAAGTGGAAGCACAAGGTAAAAAAAACACCCTGAAGGACACTTCTTTTCCTATAGCAACAATGTCAAATACAAATAAAAAAGTTATATTAAGAAAGGGTGGATAGCATAATTTAGGTCAACATTGAGAAGTCCCAGTTGCACCCATCATAAAACTAAGAGGCCAAAAATTGCCCATCTCCAAGACTTGCAGAGGTCAACATGGAATAGAAGTACCAAATACAGCATCTAGTACCTGTTGACTCATCTAATCATGTCTGAATAGTCTTTGCTTTCCTCATCTGTGGAACTGTGTGCCGTTCTGGAGCCCCCAGCACAGGAAGGACATGGAACTGTTGGAGCGGGTCCAGAGGAGGCCATGAAGATGCTCAGAGGGTTGGAGCAGCTCTGCTATGAGGACAGATTGAGAGAGTTGGGGCTCTGCAACCTGGAGAAGAGAAGGCTTCCAGTATCTGAAGAGGACCTACAGGAAGGCTGGGGAGGGACTATTGACAAGGTCTTGTATTGACAGGATGAGGGGCACTGGGTTTAAACTGGCAGAGGGGAGATTTAGACTGGATGTTAGGAGGAAGTTGTTTGCAGTGAGGGTGGTGAGACACTGTCACAGGTTGCCCAGGGAGGTTGTGACTGCTCCCTCCCTGGAGGTGTTCAAGTTTAGGTTGGAGGAGACCTTGAGTGAGCTGTACTAGTGGGAGGTGTCCCTGCCTATGGCAGGGGGTTGGAACTAGCTGATCCTTGAGGTCCCTTCCAGCCTTACCATTCTGTGATTCTATGATTTTGATAGCAGGGCCTTCCTAAAAAACCAAATAAGCTTAAGATAATTTTCAAATTAAGTATAAAATAAGGTTGCAGAGACCTTCTGTAAAAACCATATTGCTTTTACCTGCAGATTATGTCATAGATCACTTACAGGCTGCAAGCTGTTGCTTCCTACTTTATATGGCAATACTTAATGAGCACAGTATGTGTTCTTTTATACATCACTGGTATTGCAAACAGAGGCTTGCACATGGGAAGTCTCTTGCAAATGGGAAAAAACCATCATGCAATCAAGCAAATTGACCCCCTAAGGACCCAGAAAGTGATCTCTTAATTAAAGGAACTCTTCTTAATTAAAGCAAAAAGGTACAGCCATCCTAGCCCTGTCATCTCAGAACAAAGGTGGACATTCTTGCTAATATTTCATTAAACTGATGAAGGGAGGGCTACTTTCTCAGATTAGTGATTTGATGAGAATAAATTCAGATGTTTTCAGAGAGCTCTCTATTCAAAAAGAGTCATGGCTCAAAAATTAAGTTGCCAATGGATGCTCATCTGCTGTACTTAGTTATTCAGGAAGAGCTATTCCTTGGCTTGTGCACCCAGCAGTAGCAGTAGTAACACTAATCAGCTTTCACAAAGTGATGAACAGCTTAATATCCTACTCTTCCCTCTATTGTTTAGGTTTTTCCCTCTTTAAAAATGAGGTAAAAATATCAAGATGACCTTTGGACTCATCATGGCACTGCTAGTGACCTGAACACAGAAATCATCATCCAGCAAGTTGCCTGCTACACACCACTTTAAATAGTGTACAGCTTAGTCTCACAAATGATTAAAAGCCCACGAAACAAACCAAACCACAAACCCCATAAGATACACAGTTTTTATATTGGGTTTATTTGCAATCTCTGCCAACTTTTTTGTAGTTAGATGTTTCCATCCCCTTGAAAATTCCTTTAATCAACTCCTCTTAGTATTGCAGTTAGTGAGCACATAAAACACATCAACAGCAAATTTAAAAACCTCTCTCAAGCTGATTTATTTTCTTCTTACAAGTGTGGGTGGAGGGTTCCTTCTGTAGGGTTCCTTCTGTAGTAATAAGCTGCATCTCTTGACTTTTGACAAGGAATAGACTGAGATATCAGAAACAGTTCCACTTGCTTTGGATTACCGAGCAGATTGGCTTGTTGGGGCTTTTTAATGATTTGTGAGTAAACACAAAAGATCCTGTTTAGAAAACTGTAGTCTGGCATCTAAAACTGAGGTGTGGATAGATTATGCAAATTCATTTTTCACCACTCATCCATTTTCATGAGGGTGACGCTGATGAAAATTGTGGGTTTGCACAGTACTGTTGGCTATATATATATATATATATACACACACATACCATGTACTCCTCACCTGGAGTACTGTGTGCAGTTCTGGAACCCCC
>VWZE01010421.1:0-16244 GCA_013396675.1 Eubucco bourcierii
AGGTCACTTCCATCCTTACCATTCTATGAATCTATGAATCTATGGCAGGCAGAGGCTCCAAGCCACAGCCATGGAAACAGCCAAGCACCTTGTCCTGGAAAGAAACAGGCAAGGCAAGTGGGGATGGAGGTATAAAGCAGCACAGGTTGCTGAAGCAACTTATCCAAGGTCAGTCTCTGACTGTTTCTGTTTAATTTGTTTAGTTCTCTGAGGAGATTATGCTGTTGAGATGTTGGGCTGAGTGTTAGCATTTTTCCCAGTTCTCATGGGAAGTCTAAGTTGTTACGCAGCGGCAACGAGAAGTGACAAAGCTTCCACAAGTTAGCAGCCCAGAGGAACATACTCATCCTCCCTGCTATAGCTCATACCTGCACTTCATCATTCAGAAAGGTACCCTGCTGTGTGACATGACACAATTGGTGTTCCTACACCAACGAGGGCAATAACTCAGAGCAAAATAGTGGGGTTGTGTGGGTAGCTGGCAAGTGAACTTATGGAAACATGACAAGTTTTAGATTGGAATTTCAGGTATGACACTGAGCTGTATTTTTCTCAAGTTCCTGGAGATAATGATTATGCTGTTTGAGACAGATTTCCAGAGGAGAGGTGTGTTGAGTGCAGTGAGGGGGGGTGAAATTTAGTAAGAGATTAACCCCTTGCATTTGAGCTGAGTCCTCAGGGATTAGGAGGCTAGGTGCAATTGGACTTCATCTCCTCATAGGGATGTCAGGTAGGATGGGTTGATATAGGCCCTATACCAGGCACACTAATCATAGAATCATAGAATCACAGAATGGTAAGGTTGGAAGGGACCTCAAGGATCATCCAGTTCCAACCCCCTGCCACAGGCAGGGACACCTCCCACTAGCACAGGTCACTTAAGGCCTCATCCAACCTGGCCTTGAACACCTCCAGGGAGGGAGCGGCCACAACCTCCCTGGGCAACCTGTGCCAGTGTCTCACCACCCTCACTGCAAACAACTTCCTCCTAACATCCAGTCTCAATCTTCACTCTGCCAGTTCAAACCCATTGCCCTTTGCCCTGTCATTACCAGACCTTGTCAATAGTCCCTCCCCAGCCTTCCTGTAGCCCCCTTCAAATACTGGAAGGCTACTCTAAGGTCTCCTGGAAGCCTTCTCTTCTCCAGGCTGCAGAGCCCCAACTCTCTCAGCCTGTCCTCACAGTAGAGCTGCTGCAGCCCTCTCAGCATCTTGGTGGCCTCCTCTGGACTGGCTCAAACACTTCCATGTCCTTCCTGTGCTGGGGGCTCCAGAACTGCACACAGGACTCCAGGTGGGGTCTGAGGAGAGCAGAGTAAAGCGGGCAGAATCTCCTCCCTTGCCCTGCTGCCCACACTGCTCTTGCTGCAGCACCGGACTCGGTTGCTGTCTGGGCTGCACTCACACTGCAGCCTCATCTTCAGCTTTGCATCAACAAATGAATAGTCTCATTTTGCTGTCCAGTTCCCTTTAAAGGCAGCACCTGGATGCACGAATAACTACCCAAGCACCAGATGCTCAAGGAGCCCAGCTTGCTATAGGACTGCTTGCATTTGAGCAGTCAGATGCACAAATAACAGGGTGCATTTACACTTGCAACAGAGATACAGATTCTTCAGAATTGCCAGTGATAGGAACCTAGCTGCAGGAATCACAGAATTGAGCCCTGGGCAACCTGTGCCAGTGTCTCACCACCCTCACTGCAAACAACTTCCTCCTAACATCCACTTTCAATCTCCCCTCATACACTTCAAACCCATTGCCCCTTGTCCTGTCATTGCAAGCCCTTGTCAATAGTCCCTCCCCAGCCTTCCCGTAGCCCCCTTCAGATCCTAGAAGGCTACTCTAAGGTCTCCTGGAAACCTTCTCTTCTCCAGGCTGCAGAGCCCCAACTCTCTCAGCCTGTCCTCACAGCACAGCTGCTACAGTCCTCTGAGCATCTTCGTGGCCTCCTCTGGACGTGCTCCAACATTTCAATGTCCTTCCTGTGCTGGGGGCTCCAGAACTGCACACAGGACTGCAGGTGGGGTCTGAGGAGAACAGAGCAAAGGGGAGAATCACCTCCACCATCTAGTCATGGCATCTGTACAGGTCCACTAGTACAGGTCACTCAAGGCCTCATCCAACCTGGCCTTGAACACCTCCAGGGAGGGAGTGCCCAATGGTGCCTTGATCGTGTTTTGAGCCTTTCTGAAGTCCCAAAATGTATTGATCACTTGGAATACATGAAGGGTAGACTATTGCATGAGACAGGTTGGGTGTCTGCTTTCTACAAATTGCTCTGTACCCAAGCTCCGTGCAAAGTCAGTAGGAAGCTGCAAGAGCACCTCTGCATTCTGTACATCTAAGCATTAGTGGATTTGAGGAATTAAACAGCATCAAGCACAGCAAATATTGACCTCTTCTCAGAAAATATTTACCATCTCATTTATTGTTGTATGTCCCCTGCACTAGGATGATATGTTGACATTAGCAGCTATGATTTGCTAGGTGCAGTAATGTCCTAAATTGACAAACTCAACTATTTGTTCAAAGGCCCCTTGGATGGGTCTCATTGTAAAGGCATCTGTTCCATGTTAAAATGTCACTTTACTTTTAGGTATTTCTGGCTTCAAAACACCATTTTGAGCCTCATTTATTTTTATATTAACAGTTTGCCAATTTTGTGAGTCATAATATAGAATCATAGAATGGTAAGGTTGGAAGGGACCTCAAGGAGCATCCAGTTCCAACCCCCTGCCATAGGCAGGGACACCTCCCACTAGCACAGGTCACTCAAGGCCTCATCCAACCTGGCCTTGAACACCTCCAGGGAGGGAGCAGCCACATCCTCCCTGGGCAACCTGTGCCAGTCTCTTACCACGCTCACTGTAAAGAACTTCCTCCTAATATCCAGTCTAAATCTCCCCTCTGACACTTCAAACCCATTGCCCCTTGTCCTGGCATTGCAAGACCTCATTAATAGTCCCTCTGCAGCCTTCCTGGAGCCCCCTTTAGATCCTGGAAGGCTGCTCTAAGGTCTCCTGGAAGCCTTCACTTCTCCAGGCTGCAGAGCCCCAACTCTCTCAGCCTGTCCTCATAGGAGAGCTGCTCCAGCCCTCTGATCATCTTTGTGGCCCTCCTCTGGACCCACTCCAACACTTCAACACTTCCATGTCCTTCCTATGCATATCCATATCTATATCTCTATCCATATATCTATAACTATATATCTATATCAATATCTCCATATCTATACCAATATCAAAGTATCTGTATACATATCCATATCTATATATCAATATCTCCATATCTATACCTATATCAATATCTATATATCTATATATCAATATCTATATATCCAAATCTATATCTAATCTATTTTGATATCTATATCTATATCAATATCTGTATTAATATCTACATCTACATCTATATCTGTATCAATATCTCTCTCTCTCTCTCTATATATATATATATATATCTGTATCTGTATCTATATCTATATCCATATCTATCTATCTATCTATCTATCTATCTATCTACCTATCTATCTATCTATCTACCTATAATATATATAATGTGTGTGTATATATATAAGGCATATAACTGTGAGGGATTCTCTGCCTTCCATAGCAGGTGATCCCACTTTTCATGGAAGACTTAGTCCCTTGAAATGTGGGGTGTTGGCCTTCGTGTTATTAATTAAGCTCAGACTACGAAATAGAACAACTGGTCAGGATGTGTTTCATGAAATGATTTATGCTTTGCCTCAGAAGCATTGGCTGATAAAGAAAAACACAGAAGTTGAGGCTTATCACAAAGATCTGAAATGAGGAAAATATACAGACTTCTTTCTGTCCCAAAGCCCAGAGCAGAAAAATGGTCCTTGCCTTAAACCTCTCCTCAAGTGCCTGGAAAAGAGCTGTTTTCTTCTTTAAAGAAGAGTTTAGCAGAGAGTGTTGAACTGATTCGTGGAGAGAGACTCAAGCTCAAGTTGGTACACTGTAATTATGGAGAGCACATGTTTTAATGGTGATAGTCTATTAACTTTTATAATGTTAAATCAGTGACATTTGCAATAATGATTATTAATAGCCTGGTTTCTTACTAGTCATATTTAAATGGAGCTTTATGGCTTTACTAACTAAAGTAATCAGCTTCCAATGGTGTATTATATTATCCTAAATCACACAACAGTTGGGTTTTAAGATGTGCATTGAGTAGCTCTCTCCTAACTAGTTATTATGCTGTAAATAAGGTAAAAATAACTCTCAACACTATTTACCCTAAATTACCCAAAGGTCACTAATGGAAAGCCCCACTGAGACCCAAACACAGTTTGCCATAAAGCAGAGGGAAAGGCTGTGGCTGTTTGTGACCTTTCTTTGAACCCAAGAGCATGCAAGCCAATACACAGCACCTTGAGGCCGGTAGATTTCCAGCGATTCCAGCACTTGGGAATAGATCTTTCACTACCTAAACCTTGCCTAACACAGGCTCTAGGTGTTGTGCCACCACTGATTTCTTTAGTGCTGACATCGTTGCAGGGAAGATGGCTGAAAGAAAGCAAATGAGATGCAGAGCAACAAGAATAATGCAGGCAAACAGAGGCATATGAACAATGAGTGCAGCAAAGGATGATTTGGAAGAGTCCTCTCAGAAACAAGTAGTGGGCATAAGTGCCTGTCTGCATCCTAGTCACACTTGCTGAGGGCTTGAGAACTTCATGTACTTTAAAATTGTCTGAGGATGCTACAAAAGCTCTTTTGATACAGCAAGGGCTGATACACTTTAGAGAGCCACTGGGAAGAGTTTTTCTGAAGAGAAAGGTGACACTTTTGGAGCCTTTTTATTTCTTTTTTAAACTGTAATCGTGCTTTTATCAAAGGCTTTCCTTAGAAACTGTTTTATTTCTTAATGCCTACACAGACAGCATTAGCCAGGCTTTTAAAAATAGTTTAAATGTTACATTCAAAGCGAAAAGTTTCCTGTTCTTCGAGGAGGTTTGTTATCGATGCTTGGGGGTTTTTAAGGACATCATCCAGAACACTTTTCCTAAAGCCATTTCTGGATTTGATGCTAAGCAGAGAATATTCACTCAGAGATAGACCAGATCACTTTGTAACAATAAGTGAAATAATTCTTAAGAAGTAAGAAACTAATTGACTTTTCAAAGCTACTTTTCTCAGAGGATGTGGAGGTGCTGGAGCGGGTCCAGAAGAGGGCAAGGAAGCTGGTGAAGGGCCTGGAGAATAAATCTCATGAAGAGTGACTGAGGGAGCTGGGACTGTGAAAAAGAGGAGGCTGAGGGGAGATGTGATGGTTTGGGAGTTCCCTGCCCCCCCCACACTCTTTGTAAAGTCCCCCAGTGTATGGGATGATGAATGAAATCTGGAGCAGTTCCTGTCATGAGTGAGATCCCCATCTGCAAAGTGAGGGGAATACCTTCATTGTGATGGTTTGGGATATCCCTGCCCCTCCCACACTATGAAAATCCCCCAGACTCAGCTGGCTGGAAGTCCCTCTGAGTATCTGCCCAGTGTGCTTTTGAATGTTTCAAAAGCCTTGTGAAATTCAAGGTAAATTACATCACTGCTGTCTGCATCTACATAAATACCAGTCTCATCACAGAAAAGGATCACTTTCCTGTTGGTTAGGAGTAATTTTATCCTTGCTAATTATGTACTGACTGTTTCTAGTCATGTTCTTTTCCTTTTTTTTTTTTTTTTTTTTTTTTTTTNAACGAATTGGAGAAAAAACAGAATTGTATTTGGAGAGAGTTACAGACAGAAATTACAGAGCAGATCCAGAAGCCATTAGCGAACCCCCTGAATGTTCCCCCAACCCAAAGCTAAATCTACAATCCCCAGTGCTCCAGTCCTCCCCCCCCATGCCACTGCCATCCTCCAGAGGCCTAAGCACAGCCTCTGGAGGCCCCAAACTAGGCCTATCCTTACATGCTTATCCTGCTAAGGGAGCTCCTGCCTGGCGCAAGGCTGGAGGGGGAGGAAAGGAGAACGAACTGGCCTTGCCCTGAGCTTATGAAAAGATAGCAGAATGATGGGACTGAATAACAATCTTCCAGTGTCCAGGGGACTCTTTTTACCCTTATAGTTCCCAACCTGGGACATTGCACCCCTTATTCCATCCCATAATTCCTGCTCATCTCAATAGAAAGCAGACTCTATACAATAGTGCCCTCCAAATCATCCATCTTTCTGGTGCTTTTCTTCAAACCCATCTGTCGCTCAGATCCTGCACACAATTCTTCTCATCGAATGGGACTTCTCAGATGACTTTGGCTATCTGAAAGAAACTCAATAGCAACTTGTACATACTTTGAACTCAAACTTTCAGTCAAAATCAAACTCTTATGTGGAACACACTTGATCTTACCACATTCCTGCATCACCCAACACACGTGTCTTGGACTTCCCCCCCCATCAGGAAATAACCACCCCTTGGACAGGTTGTATCCCCACCCAAAAGGCAGAAAACACCCATACAATTTTTTTCAACAAATCCTCTTCACAAACAAAGGAACTCTATTTCCATCTGCATTGTGCTCAGCAGCACAATGGCCAGTTTGGACGAGGCCTAGAGTGACCTGTACTAGTGGGAGGTGTCCCTGCCTGTGGCAGGGGGTTGGAACTAGATGATCCTTGAGGTCCCTTCCAACCTTAACATTCTATGATTCTATGAATTTCTTTTCAGACGAGTTCCCTTCCAGAAAAATCTTTATTTTAGAGATGCTGTGAGCCTCTGAAACTTCAACAATCTTTTCCTAAGTGTCTTTAAAAGTAACTCACTGGGTAACTCATCTGACAGGGGGTTGGAACTAGATGATCCCTGAGATCCCTTCCAACCTCACAGAATTCTATAATTCTATAATAATCTTCACAGGGACTGAAGTGACAGTGGCCACTTCACCCAGCTGTATAGCTCCTACTAAGGAGAGCTGAGGGCTAGAGTAAGGAGGGTGGAATCTTACAAGAGAATCTTACAACAGCAGAGGCTTGACCATGGTGCAAGAAATATGAACACACATGCAATTGGTTAAGCTGGATTCAAGTGGGCAGTTTCCTCATCAATGAAGGAAATAGTTGATGTATCCTAGTAGTGAAGTCAACTTTAGATAGCTATTTCAAAATGAAAAAGAAACCTTTTTCAGGTTTACAGTCCATCTGATTTCTTTGATCACCTCCTTTCATGTGCCTAGCATGAAAGTGGGACACTTCAGGCATCAAAACGTGCAGGTTCACTTCCTACCTTGCCTTTGGTTGCTGATGAAATGAAGATAACTTTTTGACAGTGATATGATGGGAAGCTGAAGATTTAAATATGGGTTAGAAAAATTGCCATCAACAACTGGTTATTTCAGTTGAACACTTTTTTTCATTGCTAAATGTATTATTGATTTCTGCTGTTGGTGATTTTTTTCCCCCCTCTTTTTGGAAAGTACAAAGCCCTTAAATAATTGGAGTTTTCCCCTCTTCCTTAGAATTGAGGCATATGACTGATAACTGCCTTTAGAACACTTAATAGCTAAATTACAATTATTATGCAAAGACCTACAATAGACAGTTATATGGATTGTTAAATGACTTTGCCTTTTTTTTTTTTTTTTTTTTTTTANTGTTTTTAAAAATTTTTTTTTTTTTTTTTTTTTTTTTTTTTTTTTGGCAAACCATAATCATTTCCCTTTATTAGCTGAAGGATTTCATAATTTAAGGAAGATGAGAACCTATAAGTCACAGTTTCAAATATGAAACATGGATATTGCAAACATTAAATTCCCCCATAAAAACGTTAAGGCATCATTAAACTAGGATCAGATTAATACAATTCAGTCAACTCTAGATAGATATCTCCTGTAATAGGCTGAAACAATATCTAGTCATATAGGATGTATAAGATTTTACTACCATCAATTTATAAACCTATAAAACATACAGGTATCACTCAAAGCCATCATTAATTTTGCATGTCTTGTGCTAAATCAAGTGAGTTTGGTAAGGAAAAATATTCCCCTCCCTTACTCTGTGGCCTTTTCTATTGTCAGCTAATATCATAGCATCTTATTCTACTCTAAGTCAGATGAGAGATTCCTTCTGGTAGAGGTTGACCTGAGAATCTGTGCTTGATTTATCCATCTGTTTAGGTGTCTGAAAGATGTTAAATCAATTGTCAGGGCATAATTTAGTTCTCACTTGTAGCGCTGTAACTCTGGAGTCATTCTGGGTTCATTCCAGAATAGCAGCAAGCAGGATTTGACCCTGAGATCAGACAAATTGAAAACAAAAGGCTTTTATCTCTTCCACTCAGCTGGGCAAAGGAAGGAAGATACCTGGGGAAAAAGGTTTGGACTAAAGGCTCTGTGTGTGTGTTCCTTCCAAAGGTTAGAGGTAGCTCTGTGGATCTAGAGAGACAGCAATGTCAGAAAAGCAGGGCAAACCCAAAGAGAGAAGTGCTTTACTTAGCAGTGCACCTTGCCAATCCTTTGAGTGCACACCTGCTGTGAAGAATATACCTGAGATTGGACTGGACTGCTTCTAATTCCTACCTGCTCATTCAAATTCAGCTCACATCAGTTTCAGGTGATTGTCAAGAGGGTCTATGTGGAATACATCTGCTACTTGGATACCGGTTTTGTCTCAAAGCATTGCCTAGTAAGCAATCAGTGAGAAAATGGAATTGGTGCAAACCCAGCCCTTTAATTTAGGGTAACAGGAAGAAAAAAGTACTGGTCAATAGCAGGGGAGAGTGTTGCTGGCTATGGTTTCCTGTTGTACACAATCTTAGACCAGCATGTGCCTCCTGTTCTGCATGCCTGGGTACGTAATCTGCAGCCAAAGAGGAAATGCAGGGATCCTAAGACAGTCTGTGTTATCATAGAGTCATAGAGTGGTAAGGTTGGAAGGGACCTCAAAGATCATCCAGTTCCAACCCCCTGCCATAGACAGGGACACCTCCCACTAGTAAAGGTCACTCAAGGCCTCATCCAACCTGGTCTTGAATACCTCCAGGGAGGTTGTGGAGCACAGAATCACCCACGGTGATCAAAGATCACGTTAGGTGATTCTGTGCTGCACAACCTCCCTGGGCAACCTGTGCCAGTGTCTCACCACCCTCACTGTAGGCTGCACAGCCCCAACTCTCTCAGCCTGTCCTCACAGCACAGTTGTTGCAGCCCTCTCAGCATCTTGGTGGCCTCCTCTAGACCTGCTCCAACACTTCCATAGAATCATAGAATCATAGAACGGTAAGGTTGGAAGGGAACTCAAAGACCATCNTTGCCCCTTTTCCTGTCATTGCAAGACCTTGTAAATAATCCCTCCCCAGCCTTCCTGTAGGCCCCCTTCAGATACTGGAAGGCTACTATCAGGTCCTCTCGAAGCCTTCTCTTCTCCAGGTTGAAGAGCCCCAACTCTTCAAAGCCATTTCCTTCCTGTGCTGGGGGTCCCAGAACTGCACACAGGACTCCAGGTGGGGTCTGAGGAGAGCAGAGTAAAGGGGGACATAATTACCTGTCCAACCTATGTCTTGTGTCTGGTAAGCCCTCGGATACACATTGAAAGTGTTTGAAGTATTGTCCTTTAAATATTGACTTCTATTCAAGTATATCTCTATTTTAATATCTTAACATGCATTTCCAAAACCAGGAGGTTCATCACCTGCACTGCTGTGTACACACAGGGAAAGAGAAAAGGAGAGAAACTCTTTTCTCTCATGGGCTCTGCTTCCCTCAACACCGGTCAGTGCATTATGTCAAATATAAATCTGGATATGATAATAAGTTGTACTATATGTATTCTATGTATCAGCTTACATACCCTCTGCCACTAAACTCATCAAAACGAGATCCAGAGCTTGAAGCTGGACTAAGAGGGAAACAACAGAAGGGAGAAAGAGTAACTTGGGAAGCTGAGCACAGCTGGTATGGTTCCTAGGAGATTTACTGCAGCAGTACAGACAAAAATCTCTTCAGAAGCACTCTTTAATGGCTGGATGTGAAAAAAAATAGTTTAAGTAGTTCTGTGAAGACAGACTGGACCATTCAGGACAAACAGGCTTGCATCTATCAGCCTTTCTTTCTGCATGTACCCTATATGCTTAGAGAGAGAAACACCTACTTGTACAAATACTATTTGTAAATCTGTATTAATGGAAGCAGACAGGAGGAGATTTCAAATGCTCTAAAAGATGACTATAGATTAATTCCTTTGTAAAGCTTTTCTGTTTGCATCTAAGATAAGTTCTGTGATTTAGCTCAGTATTTACACTATTCCCTAAGGTCTGTATAGGACAGATCCTAGACTACCTCAGTCATTTACTGAATCATCCAATGCAATTGAATTCTGAGTGACAGCCAGAATTATATGTAGTTAGTAAAATATGTTGTTGTATTTAATCATGTAATTGTGCATCCATTTAGATCAGCCCAGCAATCACAAGAACCCTTATACACAAGTAGCTTTACCTATGTGACTCATCACTAAGTAGGAAAGCTCACTCAGAGGGCATTCTCATGCAAAGAATCTGAAGTACAAGGCATAGCCCTATGCCAGCAATTCATATTTCTAATAATCCATTATTGTAGATGAGGACTTTAATGTCTTCAGCACACTGTAGTGGAGGGGTAGTTAATTAATGCGAGATTATATTTTCAAAAATAATGTTTGTTTCAAAAATATTGTTCAACATTCAGAACTCTCACCACCCCCATCGCTAATTTCAATAGCACTCAGTTCTTTGCATCAGTCATCAAAACTTTATACAGGTTACCACAGGCTCTAGCAATAACTACTGATAATATCTAACATGAATTGAACTCAACTGAGCTGGCAGAGAAGGTTGCTGCAGTCAGTGCACTGCTTGCGGTCAATACTCTGCTTGCCCACTACATGGACTCAAGGAATTCCTTTCTGCTCATGGCAGAAGACAATTGGTGATTACAAGAGACTTTAAGTAGTTACTCACAAAATAGTATCAGACAGTACCCAAAGCATGTGGAGGGGTTGCTGTTGGTGGTCTCAAAGCCATTAGAGGCTTTGGAGTCTTCCCAGGCTCTTTTCTCAGGCAGCTGGAGTCTGACACAGTCTCTGACCTGGTTCCTCTTGACTCCCCATTCAGCAGCAGCCTTGCAGAGGGGCAGGCAGGATGCAGTATGCAGGCTTGGCACAAGGTCAGGCTGGCTGTGCAGGACAAGTGCCTGCAGGCATTAAGAACCTGTTCCTGGTAAGCTCTTTGAAGGCAGTTTGCAGGCAGTTCAGGGTACAATAAGGCAATAAGCAAGCACAGATGCAATGGCAGAGAGCAGATACAATGGCAGAGCACACACTGTGCTCCCTGCTCATCTCCTTTTATCCATACAGTCCAAGACTAATGCGCCTTTGGACACAGAAGAGCCAATCAGAATGGCAGTTAGCCAAGCCTGACCATATTAGGTGAAGCCATAGACTTGCTTTACTCAAATGTGGGCATAGTACAGCCTTGCACAAGCCAAGCTGTGTACCTTGTTTACTGCAGGGTTCAAAAAAGTCTGGGCAGCCACAGTCCTCAGACTCAGTGGCTCCAGGGTCTTTGACCTCTTTCCTGCAGTTGCTTCTCCCCAAAACAGGAGGGAGAGCAGAAAAATATCTCTGGGCAAGGCAGGACATGGATAAGCCTATTTTGGCCTGCTTAGGCCTACCACGACACACACAACCACCTTGTTGCAGACTAGAAGGTGCTACCTTAGTGATAATCTCACACAGAAGAAACCATGAAGCAATTTCTGTTAAATTTTACCAATTTAACTCTACAGGGAGGGAAAAAAAGTGTGGAAGAGTATTTCAGCCTAGATTTCAGCTCAGATACCAACTGCACCTTTCCTGAGATGTTCCATAAGTACATTCTCTTACTAACAATGTCTGAATCTGTTAGTAGCTATCACCCAAATTTGAAAGAGGGTGTAAAGTGTCAGAACGAATTCTTTCCTCCTAAAATCCATGACAAAAGTCAGGGTATAATGCAGAAGCCCAGATGAGTGCTTGCAGTGTTTGAAAGGCATTTTCAATTCAGCTGCTGCCTATGCTGTGGTAGCTGCCATCTGGTCCAGCAACATGCACACTTCTGTGGTTCTCATACTGCTGTTTGGATACTGTAGTGCTGTAATAGCTGGAGATGGGACAAGAATCCAGTGTGAGTGTGGCCTCACATCAGTGGTCTAAAGGAAAGAGCTCACTGAACAACTTTGTTGTTTAGTGAAACTTCCTGTTAAAGGAAATATTTTAAGATTAGAGCCATTTGGGTCAAAACCCTCTAGCTGCAAAGAGGAGGACATTCAATGGCAAATCAAGGCGTAAGTGATGCAGAGCTTTTATGTTGTCCATGTGCAAATAACGAGCTTGGTTTTTCCATATGGCTGGTAATTACTATCAGGATTAAGTCACAAAGTGAGGTACTATCTTTGCTTACACACAGACTGTTGACACCTATTTTCAAAGTCAGAAAACAACTGATTAGTCAAAGCACTATCTTGGGAGTCAGCAGACCCGATTCAACTTTCTGATGCACCTTAGGCTTTTGGAGTTACCAGAGGCAAGCATTTAAAATATGGCTTTGCTGCAGACTGCAGTGAAGCATCAAGGTCTGCTAGTTAGCTTTTAATGAGCTAGCTTGGAAGCAATCTGTGGCAGTACTCAGTTAACACATCCTCAGCTTCATTTCCAGTTCATCCATTAATCTAACATGTGACAGTTGGATTTCAGGGTGTTTCAGGGAGTTCAGCAGGGATCAAATATAATCCAGCACCCTGATCAATCATATGAAATAAATTTAGCATTAAATGACCCAGTGCTCCTCTCAAGTTGTATGTTAATTATATAACCATAGGGACTCAATTGACTTTGTAAAATAGGACAGATGGGCTCTAGGTAGTGCTGAAGATGAAGGGCAAAATACCTAGCAAAGAGCCCCACGAGGCCATGTTTGGAACATGATTCATCTCACCTAACTTAGAGATCCTCAACTCTAATTAGTGGAGGGTTGGTGGAGAGTTTTAATACCTTTCAGTCTATGCTATTTGAGGCATTAATAAGGTAAATTGTATGGCAGAAAGGCATCTAGCTGAGATCGGAATCTAGGAGCAGACTTCTGTGTTGGGCCAGGTGATTCCAATCTTGGAGTCCTTCAAGTAAGTGACTTGCTTATTTAAAGACTGAAGCATTATGTCTGTACTACAGCTTACAGATTAGAAACACTTCTGCCAAACTCTGCCTTAGCTGCCTGCCACATCTCTCTCTCATGTTCTGACGATGATATCTCCAGGATGATGATATCTCCAGGTAAGAAACACTTCTGCCAAACTCTGCCTTAGCTGCCTGCCACATCTCTCTCATGTTCTGATGATGATAGAAGCTGTGGAAAGACAAGGTGCAGATCAGACCTCTTACCAGACCAAGAGTTATAGTTGGGAAAGTGACAGAAGCTTTGAAGCCTCTCTACAGGATATTGGTATGAACAGATAGGACGTTAAAGGGAAACTTTTCATCATCTTAGATGACAGCTAAACTTTATTTCAGTTACAAGCAAGCTCAGCTCAGAATTGTCAGTCATGAGAAAAACCTCACCAATATTTGAAGTTTTATTAGTTAAGGACAGCGTCAAATTAACAGGTCACATTGGTAAGTTCAGCATAGAATCATAGAATCATACAATAGTAAGGTTGGAAGGGATGTCAAGGATCATTCAGTTCCAACCCCTGCCATAGGCCATAGGTTGGACAGGTGACTCAAGGCCTCGTCCAACCTGGGCAACCTGTGCCAGTGTCTCACCACCCTCACTGCAAACAACTTCCTCCTAACATCCACTTTCAATCTCCCCTCATACACTTCAAACCCATTGCCCCTTGTCCTGTCATTGCAAGACCTTGTCAATACTCCCTCCCCAGCCTTCCAGAAGCCCCCTTCAGACACTGAAAGGCTACTCTAAGGTCTTCTGGAAGCCTTCTCTTCTGCAGGCTGCAGAGCCCCAACTCTCTCAGCCTGTCCTCACAGCAGAGCTGCTGCAGCCCTCTCAGCATCCTCGTGGCCTCCTCTGGACCCACTCCAACACTTCCATGTCCTTCCTGTGCTGGGGACTCCAGAGCTACCCATAGGACTCCAGGTGGGGTCTGAGGAGAGCAGAGCAAAGGGGCACAATCCCCTCCCTTGCCCTGCTGCCCACACTGCTCTTGCTGCAGCCCAGCACACAGTTGCTGTCTGGGCTGCACTCACACTGCAGCCTCATCTGGAGCTTTTCATCACCCCAGACTCCCAGGGCCTTTTCCTCAGGGCTACTCTCAGCCATTCCCCACCCAGCCTGCAGTTGTGCTTGGGGTTGTGCCTACCCAGGTGCAAGGCCTTTCACTTGGCCTTGTTGAATGTCATGAGGGTGGCCTGGGCACAGCTCTGCAGCCTGTCCAGGTCCCTCTGCATGGGTCCCTGCCCTCTAGCAAGTCGACTGTGCCACACAGCTTGGTGCCATCTGCACACTTGCTGAGGCTGCACTGATTCTTCTGTCCATGGCACTGACAAAGATGTCAAACAGCACTGGTGCCAGCACTGACCCCTGAGGGAGCCACTTGGCACTGGTCTCCAGGTGGACATTGTGCCCTTGATCATCTCTCTCTGTGTGCCACCATCCAGCCAATTCCTTACCCGGCAGTTCTCCACACATCCAGTCCATGTTTTTCCAGTTTGGTGACCAGGATGCCATGTGGGACAGAGTCAAATGCCTTACTCAGGTCCAGGTAGATAACATCAGTATAATCGATAGCAGGCTTTGACAGCTTTAGAAGACAGGAAGGGTTTTACCTGTGCTTTGCAATCAGTTTCCTTGGATTGATCAGTGCTGCTGTTCCAACCGGAGCAGAAGCTAAAACGCTTCAGCGCCCACCGAGGAGGCTGAAGTGTGAGCAAACCGTCACGAGAGGGAGCTGCTGCAAGCTTTACAGATGTTACTAACCCAGTGAGTTTTAAGACACTTAGGAAAAGATTGTTAAAGTTTCAGAGGCTCACAGTGTCTCTAAAATAAAGATTTTTCTGGAAGGTAACTCGTCTGAAGAGAAATTCATAGAATCATAGAATGGGAAGGTTGGAAGGGGCTTCAAGGATCATCCAGCTCCAACGCCCTGCCACAGGCAGGGACACCTCCCACTAGCACAGGTCACTCAAGGCCTCCTCCAACCTGGCCTTGAACACCTCCAGGCAGGGAGCAGCCACAACCTCCCTGGGCAACCTGTGCCAGTGTCTCACCATCCTCACTGCAAACAACTTCCTCTTAACATCCACTTTCAATCTCCCCTCTGACACTTCAAACCCATTGCCTCTTGTCCTGGCATTACATGACCTTGTCCATAGTCCCTCCTTAGACTTCCTGTAGGCCCCCTTCAGATACTGGAAGGCTACTATATTGCTTAATAAGGCTATTAAATTGCTTAATAAAAAACAAACAAACAAACAAAATTACAAAAAAACAACATAAAACACCAAATCACAACAAAAAATGTGTGATGCCCACTTAAAAAGTTCTATTAAAATTGAAATTTCCACTGGTACCACAATGCCTATCATTTTAAAGCCCAATGTTTTAATTTCTGCTTCCTTTATGTTTATTTCAAGTAGCAACATGCACTATGTAATATGGATGCAATGCTTTCTTGCTGCTCAATACAAACACAGGAGTCTACAAGGGGACAGATCCGCTTAGTTCACTTGGCTCAAGCCCCATGGTAACAGCTCTGTTCTGGTCTTGCTTGTAGTGCACATTTCTCTGTTAGAGGCCTTCAGTGCAAAAACTCTGGATGAGTTCAGCAGGAATTAAATGAACTCCTACCCTGCCTTTAAAAAATGAATGCAGCAGTAAACGCATCAAGCCATGTCAAGTATATAGGGCTAAATGTGGATATTAATTACACAACCAGAGGGACTCAATTTACTTTGTAAAACAATTAAAAGAAGACAGAAGCTTACAGTCTGTTTCTGGAAGAGTAATGTCTGTTTAAAAATAACTTCCTACCCATAATAGCCTGCCTGTCTTACATATGTGGGGGGAAAAATCCTAAATTTCTGCTCCTTTACTCTGCTCTCCTCAGAGCCCACCTGGAGTCCTGTGTGCAGTTCTGGAGCCCCCAGCACAGGAAGGACATGGAAGTGTTGGAGTCAGTCCAGAGGAGGCCACTAAGATGCTGAGAGGGCTGCTTCAGCTGTGCTGTGAGGACAGGCTTAGAGAGTTGGGGC
>VWZE01010422.1:13249-58330 GCA_013396675.1 Eubucco bourcierii
TGGACCCCACCCCCACACACACCCGTAGGTACTGGCCGCTACCATGACTGATGGCGAGAGCCGAGAGTCGCTGCCTCGCCCGGCCGGGGGCGAAGTGCGGGTGCCCATCACCGCTGCTCCGCGCCGCCCCGCCGAGCACCCAGCACCGGAGGATGCCACCGGTTCCGGCCCCTCCGCTTCTCCCTGCCGCGATCCACCGCCCGACCTGGCATCCGAGGAGGAGGAGCAGGTGCCTTACCCGGCTCTGGCACCCACCGCTTTCTTCTGCCTCAAGCAAACCACCCGCCCGCGCAGCTGGTGCCTCAGGCTGGTCTGTAACCCATATCCTTTCCTCGAGGGATACTGCAGCCCCCTCCCCCGCTGGGTTGGGGAACCCTGAAACCCCTCGACTCTGAAGCCTTCCCTGTGCCCAGAGTATCCCGTCGGGGTTCAGCTTCTCCGGGTCTTTGCTTCCTTCAGCTCATAGTGATACTACAAAGCTTCCGTGGTCCTCAGAGTGCCCCAACTCTGTGCTGTCCCGACCCCCAACTTTGGGGAGGGGGGCTTTGCGAGAGTGGGACAAGCAGGGATAGTCTCCCTGCTGTGCACATCCCACCGATCTCAGCCAACACACACACCAAGGTCCCTTCGGCTCCACCAGCATCACCTAACAATCTGATGTGGGAGCAAGAGGGACGTGGTGACAGGACGTGGTGCCCGGTGTGGCATCACAAAGTGATGGAGGATGCTGAGTTGCAACCCTCCCGGGAGAAACCCCCTCCAACTTCACTTTAGGGTGGGTGGGAGGAAAGTTTAAAGACAACCTCACGTTTATTGTAGCCGTGGTGGGACATTTCAGCCCGGTGCTGACCCTCTTGGTGTTTATATAAGAGCTGGGAGTCAATGTGCGTGTTCTGGGCATGGAAAAATGGAGCAGCTTGGAGCTGGGCTGAGGAAGGCACATGCCTTGCTCACCTCCACTCCAAAAAAACTCTCCTCTGCTTTTGTTCTTTTTGCAACTTGCAAGTCGGGGGAAGGAAGAGGACAGCCAAGCCCCTAAATCTCCCTCTGTTCCCCTCCTCCCCGGCGTCCTTTAGCTGGTTTATTAACGCCGCATGCGAACGAGCAGTTGTGATATCCAGAAAATTGAATTTTCCCTGGAATGCTTGTGTGTGAGTGGAGAGTTGTTGGTCTGTCTTTGTGATCTTCAAAAAGTGAGCTCTGGGCTTTGCTCTGGCAGTTTCAGGAGTGCTGGGATTGTGTGGATAATTAATGCTTTTACCTCACCCTGATACCTGCCTGCAGTTTGCTGCCCGTATCCTGCCACTGCTATTTAGAAACATTATTTATTAATATGGTTGTTATTGATCTGGCTTCAGTTAACCAGAGAGACCCAGGTGCAGCTGAGATCTCTGTTTTCCTTCAGCAACAACACCAAGTGGAGTGTTGTCATTAGGAATTGCACAATCCTCCTCAGAATGCTGCCTTGGTCTTGGGATTAGGAGAAATACTTGGTGGGAAAGCCCTTATTTTTTGTGGCCTTCAGTCTCCTCTGGTTGGAACCAGGTTTCCACCATTGACTTTTGTAGGGGTACTTCTGCTTTATATCATTGGAAGACAGGAAACAAGCTCCTCCGATAGGGAGAAGTAAACAAGTAGTTGATCTTAGATGATGCTTTCACAGCCATGTAAAATACAACATGCCTGTGATGGTTCCCTAACAAAAAAAGTGGTGTTCCAGGTGCTGCAGGGGCTTGGGGGAGACCACCACGTTCCTTTTTGCAGCTCAGAGTGAATCAAGACAGGTCTCTCATAGCAGGTTATTTAGTGTTTCTGAACTTTGGGGCAGGCAGGAGGGAGAAGCCTTCAACAACTGTGGTGGGGTCTTGCTCTCTGTTAGGTTTGATAAATTCCCACAGCTGATACTACTGATGAACTAACCTGCACCTGGAGGAAAACAAAGCAGAGGGAGCAGGAAGGTTTGCCTGCAAGTGGGTTCAGGTGTTGCTCGTATAGGGTGAGGCTGTGCCTTTCTTCTGCTTACCCACATCTCCCCTTGGAACTCACAGGAGGAGCAGTTCCTTTGCAAAACTTAGCCCAGAGTTGGGTGGAACTTGTGACAGTTGGTCACCAGTGAAGCAGAAACGTAATGAAACTCCACAAACTCTGTGCTGCAGCGTAATTCCTGTCAGAGCTGCTGTGCTGTGGTTGTAGCAGAACAAAGCTCGGTGATGAAGCTCAACAGTAGGGATGAGCTCCTTGCTGGGTTTTTTTTTTCCCCTTCTCAGCGTGCTGCAGTTGGCATAAATCCTTTGATGTTGACTGGTAAGTTTGTTGGTGAGAGTGCTTGTGTTGCTGCTGGTTGTGATGTCTGAAACTGTGTTCAGCAACCTTGAAGCCAGGAGGTGTCTGTCTTGCTCAGGAGCTGGTGCTGTGCTGGGTGTGTGTCAGACCTTGGGCAGCTTGGGGATAAGTGCCACTACTGGAGGGCTGGGACACTGGAAAGGCAGCTAGATGGGAAGACAGCTCAAGGAAGAGTGTGGGCGGATCAGTGTGATAAGGACTGAGATGCTCCTGGTACCTTTGACGGTAGTTTTTCTTCCTGGGGAGGTTGTCCTTTGCTCTCATTGGGGTCCTTTTGGGAGAGGAGTGGAGAAGATCTCACTCCAGGTGCCCCAATGCCTGTGTCCCTCCTATCCCAGTGCACGCTGAGGGTTTTCTGGTGTGGAAATGCATTTCTGTAGGTTTCCCCTGTGGTGTTTCATCTCCATAACTTGTGCAGACTTCCCCCTGCTACCGAGCAGAAAGACTTCAACCCTGTGTCCCTGGACTGCACACAGAGCTGTCTGTCTGTCTGTCCAGCATGCCTCAGAGTCAGTTTGCCCCACTCACTGGGATCAGCTTCTTGGCAAATCACAGAATCATTAAGATTAGGGAAGATGACTAAGTTCGAGTCCAACCATGAACGTGACACTGTCATGGTCATTAAACATGTCCCAAAGTGCCACATCTGCATGTTTTTTGGGATACCTCCAGGGATGGTCACTTCATCACTTTGCTGGGCAGCCTGTTTCCATGCATGTCCACTCTTGCAGGAGAGAATTTTTTCTCATATCCAACCTAAACCTTCCCCACTGGTTCTGGGGTCTGATCCTATGAGACCCTCCTGGCAGAAGCAGGGAGCTGCATCCCACCGTGCCACAGGGTTTGCACTGTGGACCTGGGCACATCCAAGCGACCACATTCCACCCCAGTTTAACAAGTTCCATTGAGTGCATCTCACGTGGAGCTCCTGACAAACCCTTTTCAATCCAGATCACTTGAACCATGAAAGCCACCCAGTCACTGACTATGTGTTGGTAGTAGAGACAGCCCAGACCTGCAGCCTGGAGCAGGTGGAAATCCTCCATGGGTGGGCCAAAAGCATGGTTTGCCTGTGTGGGTAAGCAGGGTGGGGGTTACTGCCAGGCTTAGAAACAGCTAAAAAAAGCTGGTGCCTGGTTCTTGGGGGGACAGGTGGGATGGGGATCAGCTTACGGGGCCGGGAGCCTGCCTTAGCTGGAGGCACGCACCCACCCGAAGGGCTGCGCATCGCAGGGGAAACGAGGGAGTGGGCAGAGGGAGGAGATGCACATTTGTGTTTTTAATAGCTGGGCTGCTTTTGGGAATGTGAAGAACAACCAGGAAGAAAAAAAAATAAATTAAAATCCCATCCCTCAATTTGTATTGATAAACAAACCCAACAAACTCCTGAGTTGTTGAGCAACTGAAAGCAGCAAAATGGACAAGGAGCTGGGTTTTCAGGTGCAGGAGCAGTAATCGGAGAGTTGCATCCACTAATGTTTGATCAAAGGAGCAGAAAGTGTTTGGACAGGCTCTGGGTGTGATGTTTCATGGTTGATTTTGGTCAGCTGTTTCCTGTGTAGGCTCCTTCCTCAGCTTTCTGAAGGAATGACTGGACAAGTGACAGGACAAGAGGAAATGGCCTCAAGTTGTTCCAGAGAAGGTTCAGGCTGGATATTAGGAAAAATATCTTCACAGAAAGGGTTCTCAGGCACTGTCCCAGGCTGCCCAGGGAGGTGGTGGAGTCACCATCCCTGGAAGGATTTAAAAGATGCAAGTCTGTGCTGCTGAGAGATGTGATTCAGTGGTGGTGGCTGTGGCTTAGCAGCAGTGGTGGGATTGTGAGGTCCAGGCAATCAGCTCAACTTAACAATCTCAAAGGTCTCTTTTCAACCTCAACAGCTCTATGGTTCTATGACTCCAGCACAGGAGTTTCTCTCTGAGCTCCAGGGTTGTATCCAAACCCAGCATTGACCAGAAAGTCACTTGTACAGATGGCTTAGAGCAAATAACTTGAACCTAGATCTCATGACGTGAACAATGCTTGAAATGTAATTTTCACTCTCAAGTTGAATTGTTGGTTTCCTCCCCCCTGAGCTCTGTTTTTACAGACTTACTTTTAATTTGCTTTTTTTTTTTTTTTCTTTAAAGCTATATATTTGGAAGCAAATTTACTTATTTCTTCAGTCCTAGATCTCCTACATGGGTTTATTTATAGAGGTCTGTGGGTGGGACGTTGTGTACTTGGTGTGCACGTTGGGTGATATAGAGTAGGATTTGGGGTTTTGCCATCCTGCAAGGTCCTTTCCTGGCTTTCCTCAAGTGCTGCAGGTAGTTAACAGCTCGACAGAAGCATGAAGCTGTGTCAGCTGGGTCTCGTCTTCAATTTATGGGATTGTGTCTGGAGAAGGAAAGTGAAGCTGGCAAAGGGTCTGAACAGGTCTAGTGAGGAGCAGCTGAGGGAACTGAGGTTGTTCATCCCAGAGGAAAGGAGGCTGAGGGGAGACCTTCTGGCTCTCTACAACTCCCCGAAAGGAGGCTGGAGTGAGGAGGGTGCTGGTCTCTTCTCCTTAGTATCAGGTAAAAGAATGAGAGGAAATAGCTTCAAATTGTGCCAAGGAAGGTTTAGGTTGGATATTAGGAACGATTTCTTTCTTGCAGGGAGCGGTCAGGCATTGGCACAGACTGCCCAGGGAGGTGGTGGAGTCACCATCCCTGGAGGTGTTCAGAAAATGTGTACACATGGCACTTTGGGACGTGGTTTGGTGGTCATGGTGGTGTTGCATTGATGGTTGGACTTGGTGACCTTGGAGGTCTTTTCCAACTGAAACAATTCTAGGATTCTTGCTGTTATTTGCTGGTTTGAACATCTGATCAGCAAAACATTGAGTCACTTTCTGTCCATCCCCGGATGCCCTTGCACCTTGGGGAGAGTTTGAATGAAGCTCCTGTCCCCCCTTAGTCCAGGGATGTGTGACACAGCCATGGGCTGGGGTGACAACTGGCATCTGACACAACCCATGTGCCTCAGAGAGAGCAGTTGAGAGGAACCTGTGTCTGCAACTAGCACTTGTATTGCTGTGAGGGGTTCTACCATACAACTGCCTGGGGACAAGGGGCTGTAACCCAGGCCATAAGGCATGGAGACAAGCAAAGCTGCTTTCCGTCGTCGTGCTTTGCAGCATGGCTTTGAGAAGGCTGGAGCAACTTTGCTGGTTATTTAGTGATTCAGAAAAACATGTCATGATTCATTATAGGTTGAATTCTGCCTGCCTTAGTCAGAAAAAAATTATTTTCTCAGTCAGATTTGTTTTCACAAGTGGCTGCAGAGCTCATCAGTGCCAACTGATTTCTGTGGGGCTTGGCTTTGGTCTCCTGGTTGGGTTGAGTTGCTGCTTGCATCAGATCTAGGGTTTGGGGGTTTTTATTTATTTTCTTTTTCTTTTTTTTTTTTTTTCCCTGAAATGCTTTCTGCAGCACTTGCTTGTTACCCTCACAAGCACTTTAGGGCAGGCATACCATTCACAATAACATCCCATGTCTCCTTTCCAAGCGTTCCCGAGTCTGGCTGTAGAACTGAATGATTGGGAAAAAAAACATTTAGTGCAGAATGGTGCATCTGCTCTATTTCCAGTGCTTTGGTCTCCACTTCACTGCCCTGGTTTTCATGCAGGGCTAAGATCATAGACTTATAGAATGCATCAGATTGGAAGGGACCCTCTAAGGTCATCTTGTTCAACTCCCTTGCAATGAGCAGGGACATAGAATGATAGGATGGTTTGAGTTGGAAGGGGACCTTAAAGTTCATCTAGTTCCAACCCCAGGCCATGGGCAGGGGCATCTTCCCCTTCCAGGTTGCTTAAGGACCTGTCCAACCTGCCCTTGAACACTTCCAGGAAGAGGCTATCCACAACTTCCTCAGGCAACCTATTCCAGTGTCTCAACAGCCTCAGTGTAGAGCTATTTGCCTGGTGGTGTTACAAATTGTTCACCGACATCGAATTTGCGGTTCTCTTATTTCCTAGTGCACAACTGACGATGTCTTTTGGCTCCTGCAGCTGCGGGCCCGCAGCCATTTGTGATTTCAAGCGCACGGAGATGTGGGCAGAAGTGACCAGATTTGGGCTCCCATCCATTTAACCAACATTATTTGATTGTTCTGTAATAAGCACCTATCAGATTTGAGGAGCTTTGTCCGAAAGCCTTCGCTTTTAATCCGTTCTCGTTCAGGCTGTATCCCAACAAGTGCGACGGCAGGCTTTGACCAAATGGCAATTTGTCATCTCCAAATATAAATATTGCAGCAGAAATATTTAGTGTGCTGTGGAAAAAACCCATTAGTGAATAAATGTATTTCTGGTCTCGTCCTGGGGAAGCTGCTGAACATCCACAACACCCACCAAGTCTGGTGCCAGGCACAGGTGCTGAATGATGAGAGATTAGGAAAAGGAGGAAGGAAATGGAACGCGTCTGAAAATGTGGTGTCCACATGTTGGTTTAGCTGCTTTGATTTCAGTGTTGGGTTGACTCAGTGCATCCAATTAATGCTTTAGTCCTGAGTTCCCCCATCGATGGCAGCTGATGCTGTCTCTGTTGTCTTGGTGTGGTTGCTGCATCTAAACCTTGTCACCTCCGAGCTTATCATTGGACCCTGGGTTCTTAATTACTGCTCATAGGTCATGTCTCTGTGAAATGCCTTTTAGTTTAATCTTGGGGTTTGTCTTTAACCCCAACAGCAACTCTCTCTGTTGGCTTCCCGTGGCCCCTGAATTTGTCCACCTAAACTTTGTCATCTCTGACCTCTGCATCACACCCTTAGTTCCTTGATCACTGCTCACAGGTTGTATCTCCATGAAATGCCTTTCAGTTTAATCCTGAGTCTCATCTTTAACTACAGTAGCACCTCTCTTTGTTGGCTTATCATGGTTGCTGCATTCAAACTCCATCTCTCATCCTCTACACTGTTCCCTCAGTGCCTTAAGCACTGCTTCCAGACTGTACCTCTGTGTGATTCTTCCCCTTTACTCTGCCCTTGTAAGACCCTACCTTGAATACTGTGTCCAGTTCTGGTGTCCCCAGCATAGGAAAGGCACTTGAATACTGTGTCCAGTTCTGGTGTCCCCAGCATAGGAAAGGCACGGAGATGTTGGAGCAAGTCCAGAGGAGGGCCACAAATATGATCCAAGGGCTAGAATGCCTCTGCTATGAGGGTAGGCTGAGGGACCTGGGGTTGTCCAGCCTAGAGAAGAGAAGGCTCCAGAGGGGCTTAGAGCTGCCTTCTACTACCTGAAGCGATCCTACAAGAAGGCTACAAGGGGACTATTCATAAGGGTGTCCAGCAGCAGGACAAGGGGGAGAGGTTTGAAGCTGAAGGAGAATAGGTTTAGACTGGATCTTAGGAAGAAGTTCTTCAGTATGCAGAATAGGCTACCCAGGGAGGTTGTGGACTTCTCCCTGAGGGTGTTCAGGGCCAGGCTGGATAAGACCTCAAGCAGCTGAGTCTAGTGGAGAGGCATCACTGCCCGTGATGCACAGGGTGGAGTAAATGATCTCTAAGGTCCCTTCCAACCTAAACCATTCTATGAAATGTCTTTCCCCTTCTAGCCAAAGGCAGGAGCTGGAAGTCCCTGCCCCCTGGGAGAGCTACTGGAGTCTGTGGTATTTAGGAGAAATGTCAGCGTGAGCGGCAGCGTGGGCAGGGGGCGGCTGGTGGCTCAGTGCAAGGTGTTAAGCTCTCTGCAGACTCAAGCAAGCATTAGCTGCTGCTTGGCTCCTGTTGGCAAAACGACTTTTGCAACAATAGCAATTGGGGAATTTAACAAAAAAAAAAAAGGGGGGGGGAGTGGGGTTAGAAAGCTAATTACAAAAATACTTACAGAACTGAGGAGGTTTTGCTGTAGCTCTTTGTAGCAAGGACTGGTGGCATTCAGGGGAGTACTGGAGAAAGTCCAGCAGAGGTTACAGAAATGCTTAAGGGCCTGGAGCATCTTTGTGAGGTGGGAAAGCTGAGAGCCCTGGGGCTGGTGAGCCTGTGAGAGGAGCAGCCTCAGAGGGGATCTGATCAATGCTCAACAAGAGCTAAAGGGTAGGGGGCAAGGGAGTGGAACCAGACTGCTTTCAGTGGTTCCCAGTGACAGGACAAGGGTTGATGGACACAAACTGGAAACCATCAAGTTCCACCTGAACACGAGGAGAAAATTCTTTGCCATGAGGGTGCTGGAGCAGGCTGCCCATAGAGGTTGTGGAGTCTCTTTGGCTGGAGAGCTTCCAAACTGGCCTAGACATTGTGATCCTATGCAAGCTGCTGTGGGTGTCCCTACTTTAGTAGGAGGGTTGGATTTGGTGATCCCCAGAGGTCCCTTCCAACCCCAACCATGCTTTGATTCTTTTAGTCTAATATCTCTATGTGTTTAGAAGTGTGAATCTAGGGAAATCATGGAGAAAAAAAAAAAAAGTGAAGCTAGTGCCCAGGAAGGAGAATGTGAAATTGTCTAGAGACGTGATCTCCGTGATCTTAAAGGTTCTTTTCAAGCAAAACAATTCTGTGAAATGACGTTGACTCATAACGAAACAGAACTAAAAGTCTGAGCAAAGTGCATAAAGTAAATCAGAATTATAGGTAATGAAAATAAAATGAGTTCTTTGACTTTAATGAAATATAATAGACAGCAAATAGAATCATCTTTAACTCCTCCTCACCCCCAGCTTGGGTATTTCCTGTAATCCCACAACCGTCTACACAGTGTGTGGCTGGAGACCCTGGTGCCTCCTTCAACTCTGAGTGTGCAGCTCATCAGAGTTTTAGGGCTCCATCGTGGTGCTGTCCTGGATCAGGACTGCAACAGGTAGCTCTGAGCAAGTTCTCTTCACAAATGCACTTAGAAAAGTGCTGCCTGCCTCATTCTTCCTTGCCCTTTTATCTATTTAGTGCTTTTATTTCTATGATACTTTGATATTATTAAAAAAAAAAAAAGTGGGTGTGACACTTCAGGACATGCTGTAATGGTCATGGAGGTGGTGGGTTGATGGTTGGACTTGATCTTAAAGGTCTGTTCCAACCTTAGTGATTCTATGAAGCTGATTTAAAAGTTAACTCTTTCTGCATCCACATATCCACATTTCCCATACACCATTTCACTGAAAGCAGTAATCCAAATTATTTTAGGATGTTTTCTGTGTACTTTTTCCTCTTCTACTGTTTTGGGTTTCTTTCTGATAGTTCCATCCTAGTTATTCCCCTGCAGTGAGATACTGAGAGATGTGAACTTATTGGATCAATTTTTACTAAAGATTACTCATAATCTCTATGAAATATCTACAATCTACTTGTGGTTTTCAGACTCTAATTCATAGCCCTTCAGAGCTATCTATTTTGCTGCTTTTCAGGAAGATGCATCCCAATCTCCACTTTGTAAAGTTTGGGTTCTTTTTTTTTTTTTCCAGTTGCCTGCAGTTTTTTTCTTGCCTCTCAAATCTGGTGGGAACCAGGAAATGCAGTTTCAATTTGCAGTTTGTTTACAAGTTTGGCTTTATGTATTGAGCCCATATGTATTTTTTTTTTTTTTTCCCATCATGTGTAGGTGACAAATCCCTCTGAAACAACATAAAACAACATATCACACGAGTTAAATAATGGGAGGAGAAGATCAGAGCCTGCTCTGTGCTAGGGATGACTTTTACACAGTGCAACCCCACACTGCACAGAGAGATTTTTCTGAGGGCTCCTACAGCTGTTTCTAAGATGCTTTGTTGTATTTTGGTGAGTTTCTTTAAAATAAAAAAGTAGGTTTAGATTTATCCTCGTTGCTGGCTAAGCTGTCAGCTCGTGGCTTGGATGCCAACACTCTGTGCTGGGTGAGGAACTGGCTGGAGGGCCGAGCCCAGAGAGTGGTGGTGAATGGTGCCACATGCAGCTGGAGGCCGGGCACTAGCGGTGTGCCCCAGGGATCAGTGCTGGGCCCCATCCTCTGGAACATCTTCAGTGATGATCTGGATGAGGGCATCAAGTCGGTCACCAGCAAATTTGCAGCTGACACCAAGCTGGGGGCTGATGTTGATGGGCTGGAGGGCAGAAGGGCTCTGCAGCAGGACCTCGACCGCCTGCACAGATGGGCAGAGTCCAAGGGGATGGAGCTCAACAAATGCAAGTGCCAGGTGCTGCACTTGGGCCACAACAACCCCATGCAGAGCTACAGGCTGGGGTGGGAGTGGCTGGAGAGCAGCCAAACAGAAAGGGATCTGGGGGTGCTGATTGACACCCGCCTGAACATGAGCCAGCAGTGTGCCCAGGTGGCCAAGAAGGCCAATGGCATCCTGGCCTGCATCAGCAATAGTGTGGCCAGCAGGAGCAGGGAGCTCATTCTCCCCCTGGACTCTGCACTGCTTAGGCCACACCTTGAGTCCTGTGTCCAGTTCTGGGCCCCTCAATTGAAGAAGGACATTGAGGTGCTTGAGTGTGTCCAGAGAAGGGCAACGAGGCTGGGGAGAGGCCTCGAGCACAGCCCTATGGAGAGAGGCTGAGGGAGCTGGGATTGGTTAGCCTGGAGAAGAGGAGGCTCAGGGGGGACCTTCTTGCTGTCTACAACTACCTGAAGGGTGGTTGTAGCCAGGAGGAGTTTGCTTTCTTCTCTCAGGCAAGCAGCACCAGAACAAGAGGACACAGTCTCAAGCTGTGTCCCCTAAACTCAGGGGAAGTTTAGGCTGGAGGTGAGGAGAAAGTTCTTGCCTGAGAGAGTCATTGACTGCTGGAATGGGCTGCCCAGGGAGGTGGTGGAGTCACTGTCCCTGGAGGTGTTCAAGGTGGGTTTGGACATGGCACTTGGTGCCATGGTCTGGTCTTGAGGTCTGTGGTAATGGGTTGGACTTGATGAGCTTTGAGGTCTCTTCCAACCTTGGTGATACTGTGATACTGTGTGATACTGTGAGTTTAAGCTTTGTTTGTTTGTTTGTTTTTTGTCCCCTGTGGTGTTTGTTACTTGGTGGTTTGGGGCTCAGACTGGCTCCTATGGGACCAGTCAGCAGCATACAGACAGGTTTACTTGGAAGGCAAACCTTAGCTTGATCTGCCATGCTCTGTCGAAATGACATGTTTGGAGTAACTCCATTAGAGCAAGCAGGATCACATTAGCTTACAGTGAATGAACTCTGAATCATGGGTTTGTGTTGTGTTGTTTTGGTTTTTTTTTTCTCTCTGCATGTTGTTGTTTTGGTTTTAAATTGCTTCTGCAGACAAGAATCATTGAGCTGCCTACTTACAAAGCTCCGATTAGTTTTCCACCAGATTATGCACATAACTTGTGGTCAACTATTTCCTTAGACTGCTGTAAATCAGGAGGAGTCCTAAGGACTTGGACTCCCTGGACCCCACACCTGGAGGCACACAGGTGTGTTTTCCTTTACCACCCATCACACTGGGAATTCAGCCTGGTTTAGGCATCTGACCTGCACATCAGCAACCTCTTTACCACTGATGGCAACTCATGCCAGAAATATGCTACCTTTATTTACACAGATGTTTAAAGAGAACTTGAGCTCAGATTTTGCCCTTAATTCTTAAGGTAGCATCTGGTGTTTGTGTTCAATCCCTTAATCCAGCCTTGTGGTTTTGAGATACACTTTTAAGTGAACGTTGAGTTGCCTGGGATAGGAGGAAGGCTATTACGTGATCTGCCCTAATAGTTAATTCCAAGATAGCTTGGACCAACTTAAAATCATCAGGGTACGCACTGCAATTCTGAACCAGCAATTAGGAGTCATCAGCCTGCATAGAGACAAATTGGAAGTGAATTAAAGGCTGATGAGCTCTGTACAGGACTTCCAGGGCTCTTCCCAGCCTCCTGCCGCAGGGAAATATCAGAGCGGTCAGTCCGGAGCTGACTGGCTGGGCTGGGGGTGGAGGAGCAGAGCTTTGACAAGATGCAGCTGTAAAAGACAATTTTCCTCTTTCTTTCCCTTAATAAAAATCTGTTCTGAGCACTGTAACAGGCAAGACTAGTTTGGCAATGGATTAAATGCACAGCTTCAAGATCTAATTTTGCCTGTTTCAACTGACAGATGGGAATTGTGTGCGCTCACAATGCTACCAGTATCTTGCCATTTTGCTCAGAAGCACTGCCTCCAAAAAACCAGCTGGAGAAATAAGGTGACTCTGTGTGGCTGTGTCCCCATCTATTTGTGACCCTTCAGAGGGTGAATTCAAGCCACACAACTGCTCCTGGCTCCTCTCCTCCACCCTTGTGCTGTGAAGTAGGAGGAGGGTTTACTTCAGTATCTAATCTTCTGGTAGGTCTTGCTGCAGAAATTAAACCGTGAGTTATGGGATGGGGTGGTTAGGACATCTGGCTGGTGATAGGACAAGTGGCAACAGGTACAACCTAAAACACAGGAGGTTTCACTTGAACTTGAGGAGATTGTTTAATTTCAGGGTGATGGACCCCTGGAACAGGCTGCTCAGAGAGGTTGTGGAGTCTCTTCCTTTGGAGACTCTCAAAACCCTCCTGAACGTGTTCCTGTGAAACCTGATTTAGGCAAGCTTAGATTAGAAGAAGGGTTGGACTAGATGACTTCCAGAGGTCCCTTCCAACCCCAGCCATTCTGTGATTGTAAGGCTGGAGAATCACATCAACTGGGATGTTGGATGCACGTTACAAAGAGAGGTGTTTTGGAGGGGGCATCCCCTGGGACCCTTGTGAAGCTTACTGTACCCAAATGATTCCATCCTCATCACTCCTTCCCTGCACGTTTGTTTTGATTTTTTTTTTTTTCCCCTGTTGTTCACTTAAACCTTCTGAGATTTGTGATGGGTACACAGGTATCTGTGTAGGGATCTGTTCTGTCTCAGAGGAGCTGCAGCCCAGACTGCTTCTTGATGTGGTTATAGAGGAAAAAACATTACCTGACACCTCCTCCTGTGGGGATGACAGAGTGGAGAGGACAAAGAGCTCCACAAAGCAAACCGCAGGGTTTGCCACCACATAAAGAAATTGTTTAGGCTTAGGTTTTGGGCAGAACTGATAGGAGAGCAGAGCCAGACAGAAATGCACTATTTGTGTGAACAAGACTTAGATCCCTCTAGGGTTTATATAATCATAGAATAGTAAGTTTGGAAGGGACCTCAAGGATCATCCAGTTCCAACCCCCTGCCATAGGCAGGGACCCCTCCCACTAGTACAACTCACTCAAGGCCTCCTCCAACCTGGCCTTGAACACCTCCAGGGAGGGAGCAGCCACAACCTCCCTGGGCAACCTGTGCCAGTGTCTCACCACCCTCACTGGAAAGAACTTCCTCCTAACATCCAGTCTAAATCTCCCCTCTGCCAGTTTAAACCCATTGCCCCTTGTCCTGTCATTACAAGACCTTGTCAATAGTGCCTCTCCAGCCTTCCTGTAGCCCCCTTCAGATATTTGAAGGCTACTCTAAGGTCTCCTGGCAGCCTTCTCTTCTCCAGGCTGCAGAGCCCCAACTCTCTCGTTCTGTCCTCATAGCAGAACTGCTGCAGCCCTCTCATCATCTATACATGCTTGTGTGTGCTCCTGCTGTTTCTAGCAGAACTGGCTTCTCCTGGTTTGCAAAGGAATAGAAACCCTTGCTGTGGAGGGTGATGGCAAACAAATTTTTTCCTTGGTTGGGTTTGTCCATAAGGATACTGTCAGATTTGGAGGAGCTGGGTGAAGTATCGTGGGGAAATAATGAATCCCTGAAGTTTTTTTGGTGTTGTATTTCCACCCACAGAGGAATGTAGGGAAGCATCAGTTTGGGTTTGGAAAGGAAAGCAAACCCATTCTCTAGCCACATATTGTACAGCAAATCTGATGGGTGCAGGCGCAGGGTTTAGCCCTCACTGCTTTGAATATCCCCAACCTCTTATTACCAGGTCCCTTTGTGAGGGTGTTTGTGTGGAGCCTGTAATGGTATAATGCACACTGTAATTTTGCTGTTAAATCTGAGATACTTTGGCATGGCAGGGACCAGGCAGCTTGTACTGATCAGAACATAACGGCTTATTGAATTTCATAGCCTGGAGGATTGAACTGTACAGAGCAACTCTTGAGGAAGGGATTAAAAGAAGAAAAGAAGTCACCTATTTCTCCTGAATCTTTTGTTTTCTAGGCAGATATTTAACACAGTTCCTTCAGAGAGTGAATTCAAGCTGTGTGAGCTCTTCTGACCCCTCAACTCTATCCATGTGCTGCAAGCAGAAAGAGGATTTACCTCAGTGTCTAATATGGTGCTAGATCTTCTGGTAGACATTCTGACACACCCTTCCTTCCAGTACCTGAAGGAGGGGACTGCAAGAAATCTGGGGAGAGACTTTTTACAAGGGCTTGTAGTGATAGGACAAGGGGCAGTGGCTTTTAGCTGGAAAGGGGAGATTGAAGCTGGGTATTAGAAAGCTCTTTCCAGTAGGGGTGGTGAGGCACTGGCACAGGTTGCCCAGGGAGGTTGTGGCTGCTCCCTCCCTGGAGGTGTTCAAGACCAGGTTGGATTGAGCAACCTGCTCTAGCAGAATGTGTCCCTGCTCATGGCAGGGAGTTTGGAACTGGATGATCTTTAAGGTCCCTTCCAACTCAAACCATGCTATGAATCTATGTTCATCAAGGAGTAGAGCTTGCTGAGATGCTTCTCCTGTGCATGGACAGTCCACTACGGAGCCCATTTGCATTACTAGGGTTTGCATCAGGTCAACACTTAGACTGAGCCTCAGAGCATCTAGTCCAACCTCCCTTCACTCAGCAGGGACATCTTCAACTAGACAGGTTGCTCAGAGCCTCATCCAACCTGACCTGGCATGTTTCTAGGGATGAGTCTTCTGCCACCTCTCTGGCAACTTTGGCCAGTGTCTCTTTACCCTCAGCATTAAAATTTTGGCTTCAAAGGCAGTGAGTTGACTTCTTGTAGAAAGACAAGGAGCAGTGAGATGATTTAAGAAAGGTCATGAAGACAGTGAATGGTGGAGGTCGGGGAAAGCTGCAATATGGACACTTGTGAAGCATTTTCAAAACAACTCAAATCCATACAAGTAGAGCAGATCTGCAAGTGAAAAGTGGGTACCAGAGAGTAGGACTAATTAAAGAAACCATGTACTGTACATGGTCAGTGCTGTCCAGATGCCTCTGTTGGCTTGAGGAGGCACAGCATGAGGGAAAGGGAAGGGAATAACTTGAGCTAAGTGTTGTTAAGCTTTGGGTGGTGTGTGAACATCACAGTCCCATCTTGCTGTGAGCTTCTCTGGTGTTTTACTGGTGCTGCTTATCTGAGACTGGGTTTTGCAGTCTCTTCTGGTGGCTCCTTTGAACGTCCACCTTGAAAAGCCAGTTGGTTCTTGTTGTGCTTGTGCATTCCCATGGGCCCGCTGTGACCCAGTGGGATTGTTCATTTTTGTAAGGACTGTGGAGCCTGCCCTTAAGCAAGACAAGAGAGATCAGTTAGGCCAAATCAATCCCCTGCCTGCTCTGTATCACTTTGTCCTGATAAGCTGTCAGTTTAGCTTTAAATGCTGTGTCTGAAAACACATCTCTGCTCCCCAGGATGGGTCAATGTCAGCAGCAGTATCAGTTGAGGGATGGATTTAAGCCACCAGCTCATCACAAGAAAGGGGAGCTCCATCTGAGGCATCATTTCTTGGCAGTCTGTGATCTTTCACAGGTTGGAGAGAAATTTGGTAGGATGAAATATCCTCGGGTAGCTCTGAGTCAGCTCTGCAGTTTAATGTCAGCCCTAATACTGGGTTGTAGCAGTGAGGAGATGGTGGTTGAGGAGATGTGGTTGGGTGGGCTGGAGCTGTTTGCTCAACCAGCGTGGTCTGACCTGCTGGGCTTTGACCCCAGCCTGTGACTCAGCCCCATAGAGCCCAGTCCCCACTATGGCACTGAGGAGACAAGTGGAAAGATAAAAGTTAGAAAGCTCATGGACTGGGATGAATACAGTTCAACAAGTAAAGCAAAAACTCCACAAAGCAAAGCAAAACAGGGAATTATCATGGAATCCCAGAGTGGTTTGGCTGGCAAGGGGCCCCTAAAGGTCATTTAGTCCAACCTCCCCCTGCACTGAACATGGACATTAGCTACTATAGCAGATTGCTCAGAGTCCCTGACAAGCTCACCTGAAATGATTACAGAGATGGAGCCTCTCTGGGCAATCTGGGTCAGGGTCTCACCAACCCTCAGTGTAAGAAATGTCTTTCTCTCTTTGTTTTAGTTTCAAACCATCACCCCTTGTCCTGTCACAACAGGCCCTGCTCAAAATCTTTCCCTGGCTTTCTGATTGGCTCCTCTAAGTCCTAACAGGCAACCAGAAGGTCTCCCTGGAGCCTTCTCTTCCTTGGCCTCAACAACCTCAACTGTCTCAACCTGGCCTCACCACAAAGGAATTCCAACCTCCTCTGGCTGTGCTTTACCAGGTCCATGTCCTTGCTGTGCTGAGGACTCCTGAGATGGCCTCAGCAGAGCAGAGGGGCAGAATTGCTGGCCACAGTTTGTTTCCCTCTTCCATGGGTAAGCAGGTGTTCAGCTATCTCCAAGAAAGCAGGGCTCCATCACACATACTGGTGTCCTGGGAAGACAAACCCATCACTCTGAGTGTCCCCTCCTTCCTTCTTCCTCGTGCTTTTAGAAACTGATCATAGAATGGTAAGGTTGGAAGTGACCTCAAGAATCATCTAGTTTTGGAATATCCCCGTGGTCAGTTGGGGTCAACTGTGTCTCCTTTCATCTCCTTGTGTACCCCTAACCTACTCACTGGTGGCATTGGGTGAGTAGCAGAAAAGGCTTTGACTCCTTGTAAGCTCTGCTCAGCAGTAACTAAAACATCCTGGTATTATCAACAGTGTCTCCAGCACAAATCCAAAACACAGCCCCATAGTAGCTACTATGTAGAGAATTAACTCTAACAAAAACAAACTTTCAGCAGTGCATTGAAAGAGGGGGCTGTGAGGGGGATCCCCAAGTCCTCCTGCAACCTCTGCTGGGGCAGAGCCAAGAGCAAACAAAGCACAAGTTATCTCCTTCAGACAGTGATGCTGCTGGATCCTGGGGTCGCTTCAGGACCAAGTTCAGACTGGCCTTAACCCTGCCTTCCCTGGCTTTGCCTGATGGAAGCCAGAGCCATTGCCTTGTTTGAACACAGGCCTTGCTGTGGGGGTGATGAATTGCAGTGAGCTTTACTACCCTTCATCACTGCTTCCTCTGCTCTCTTGGCCCCTCGTGTTTGGTTCAGTCAGAGTTTATTATAAATAACTCCAGATAACAAGATGAAATTTCCTGGGCTTCCTTTTTCTTGGTGTTTTGGTTTTTCCCCCCGTCCTGTTTTCCTTGGCACTTGCAAAGCATGAATCGGCTTCAAGGCAACTGAGGTATTTCAAAACAACATTTCCAGCCCATATCTGCCCAGAATGTGACTTGTGTTTATGGAAGTTGGGCCTTCAGCAGGCTCTTAGCAAAACATAGGGGGCTCTGCAGCTGAATGCTGGGGTCCCTCTGAGCTTTCCCCAGACAATAAAGTTCCACCTTAGATTGTCTTATGATGTCTGTAGACTTAACAAAGTCTGTTCTGCATGTAGAGCTGTGGATCTTCCCTGCCTGGGCTGCAGCACTTGATTCTGCTCCTCCCAGCTCCTTCCAAAAAGCCCTTTGAAAGTCCCATTTGGCTGAGCCTGTGCCCATCCTTGGCAGGCAAGGCAATGTCACGACGCAGAGGAGCACATGGAATCAGCAAAGCGGAGTGGGATGGTGGGGAGCAGGCAGTTGAGGAGCAAGTGCTGAGAAGCAAGGTTTGAATTTTTGCCTGCTGTAGAGCTCGTGGAGGTCTCATTCCAGAGCAATCCTTGTTTGTGTGACGTGTGCTGACTGGAGGCTGGGGTCAGGCTGGGCTCCTCGTCATCAGGCTGGGAGAAGGGGAGAGATGTCCTCCTCCAAAGATGTGAGTGCGTCAAGGAATGCGTTTGGCTCTGACGCCGTGTCCTGATCCAATCTCTTGCTGGCTGCTGTCCAGCTTTGCTGCAACTTCAGATGGCTCTTGGTGCAATCCATTACCAAACAGCCTGTTCTTTTGCCTGCTGGAGTGAGGGGACCAGACATCCACTGGATGCTCTCTGCCTTCTGGTGCCTGGACCAGCATCCTTAAAAAGGCACACGGTCCCCTTGTGTTTAATAGGGCTGCCAAGAAGAACGAGACCTATTGGGCTCTGCATTGCTGTTGCATCCCGTGATGTTGCTTTCTCTGAGACGTGCTGCCCTTTCTGGCAGGCTGGAGAGCCAGGAACCTTCCAAAACCTTCACTTTCTCATTCAGAGCCTGTCTGAGCTTCCAGCCTAAGCTGCTTCAGTCTGTAAGTTGGAAAGAAAGTTTGAGCAAAAATTTGCCTTCACGTTGCAGTTCATGTCCTCTCCAGCCCATAAATTTTAGTGGGTGTTTGGCATAGAATCATAGAATGGTAAGATTGGAAGGGACCGCCAACCTCCCTGTGCCGGTGTCTCACCACCCTCTCTGCAAACAACTTCCTCCTAACATCCAGTCTAAGTCTCCCCTCTGCCAGTTCAAACCCATTGCCGCTTGTCCTGCATTGCAAGACCTTGTCAGTAGTCCCTCCCCAGCCTTCCTGTAGCCCCCTTCAGATCCTGGAAGGCTACTCCAAGGTCTCCTCAAAACCTTCTCTTCTCCAGGCTGCAGAGCCCCAACTCTCTCAGCCTGTCCTCATAGCAGAACTGCTGCAACTCTCTGATCATCTTCGTGGCCTCCTCTGGACCCATGCTGAATCTAGGGAGCTTGTGCAGGTCTCAACCTCTTCTGGAATGAATCACAGTTATTCAGACCTGAAGGAAGCTCTTTGTGTGTCTGAGTATCTGGGCTTGCCCTTAATGCTTGGGTTTATATCCTCTGTCCATGTGGTAGAAGATTCCATCATCCTGGTATTTCAAGATGTGGGGAGTTCAGGGGGACAGTGCTGTGTCTGAGCAGTGCTGACTGAATTATCTATCAAGGTCATCTGTCTGTGGGCAGGGTCTGACTTACCTTCTGGTGGATGTTAGTACTTTGGGGGAGCTCATAAGCCAATGGTGGGGTTCATGCTGCAGCTTGCAGGACAGACTCAATGGCTCCTACCAGCCTTGGGAAGTGCTGACAAGATGAGTGTCTCCTGAGCTACCACCAGACCCAAATCCTTTGGGTCTGACGTGACTGTGCAGCTCTTTGGAATGCTACATTTCCTAGCAGTGCTTCTTGGCTGCTGGGGACATGGCAGCTTACTTGCAGCACTTCAAAAGCAGAGATGTGTGGCTCTTGTGTTGCTTGGTGTCCAAGATACCCACCTTGATCTTGTGTCTTCTCCTAGTGCAGAGCCTGGGTACCCTCTCCCACCAGCCTGGCTTGATCTTTGTAGTCATGGTGCTTCTTTTGGCCAGAGAAGCACCTTTGTTGTCACATGTGTTTCCATGGGTGACCCCCTGCTCTGTGGGTGCTGCTCTACTGGGAGGGTGACTTTGCATTGATGTCCCTTGGGCTGTGCAGTGCCAGCTTCTCAGGAGCCATCTGTCCACTAGATGTTAAACCTCTGCAGCAGGAGAGGTGCTCCAGCTTGAAGGGAAGGTTGCGACCACAGATGAGGTGCAGGAAGCCAAATGGGATTTGGAGTCCGACATGGGCAGGCATCCACTGATTACCTCACTGCCCATCTGGGGAAAGAAGAGGATTTCAGCTGGCTTCCCCTGGTGATGTAACTCCAATGGAAGCAGAAGGGAAAAGGAATGTGGTGTGGATTTTTTCCCTTTTTATTTCTTCTGGAAGTATATGAATTGTTTGAGATGCTGTGAGGATTCAATTGTTGTCCAGCTGCTGGCTTCAGACTTGCTTCCAAAGGGACTACTTGATTTAAAGGAAAACTTAGTGTGATCCACTTCTGATCTTCCTTTTACACCAGTTTTTATGGGAACCACCTGCTTTGGCAGCAATAGCTACTGATCATTGCGAGCAGAACCTGAAGCAGAACCTCCCCCTTGGGATATTGCTGGACATCAGCAGGGTTGAAGTATGGTCAGGACCTGTGTTCTTGGGCAGATTGGATGTCTCTGCTGTCATTGCTTGGTAAAGTGATATTTATTAACTTACAGCAGGAATCTGGTGGTATTTTTTGAAGTCAAGGAGGTTTCATTCTGCTTCGCTTACTTTCTTACCCTCTGGATCAAGAGGCCTTACTAGTTGCTCAATGCAGGGGAGGTTATCGCTTTACTTTCCTGAGCTTTATGATCTTTTTCTCTGTTTGTTTGCACTGCTAAGGACAAGAGGTGGATGAACCTTTAGGCTGATCCAGTTGCATTCCCTTAGTGGAACCAAGCATAGAACTGTAGAATCATTTTGGTTGGGAAGGACCTTTTAAGACCATTGAGTCCAGCTGTTGTCTAACCCTACCAAGTCTGGTGCTAAACTGTGCCACTCAGCACCACATCTCTGCCTCCTTTAAACACCTCCATGGATGGGGATCCAGCCACCTCCCTGAGCAGTCTGTTCCGGCGTTCAAGAACCCTTTCAGTGGAAAAGCTTCTTCTGGTATCCAACCTCAGCCTCCCTTGGTGCAATTTGAGGCCACTTCTGCTCACCCTCTCACTTATTACTAGGGAGAAGAGATCAACCTCCACCTGACTCCAACCTCCTTTTTTGGGAATTGTAGAGAGCCAGAAGGTCTCCAGGCTCAACAACCCCAGTTTCCTCAGCTGTTCCTCACCAGACCTGTTCTTCAGACCCTTCATCACCAGCTTTGTTGCCCTTCTTTGGAGAGTGAAGATATGGGCATGCTTTTAGGTGTTGTTTCTCTTCCCCTGTAAGTGTCTGTCTCCTAAAGTCTTAGCCAGGCTCCCACACTTGTGTGCCCCAAAGGAAGGAAATTATTAGTCAAAAACCGGCTGTGATGCCACCAAGCCAAGGATCTGACAGCATCCATCTAGCCCTTGGCATGTGCTACTGAATATGTATCTCCTCATTCCCACTATTTGGAGTCTCCTTTTGTCTTCGTGAAGGGAAAAAAAAAGGGTGTGTGTGTGTGTGTTTATATATATACATATAGATGTATGTTGCTTAGCTCAAGCATGATGAGAAGATTCCCAGTTGGGACTATTTTTTAGTTCCTGCAATGATTCCTGAGGCTACTTTCCCTGATTTATGACAATACCCAGCACAATGCCACGTAAATGACTTTTAAATGGAATGTTTCAGCCGTTTTATAGGAATTCCTCATGTGAGGGGAAAATAAACAGTTTGTCATTCAGCAGGCTCTATTTGATTATTAAATTTGTTACTATAAACATCAGGCTGGGCTTCCATCAGCTGAGACTGCTGGAGACAGATGACTTCAGAGAGCCACACTGTTAAATAAAAGCTAACCTGATGGGAGAAATCAGCACAGGGTTGATAGAACCTGTTTCCCACTGACCAGATAGATGCTTCTTGGCCAAAAATGAAATTACCTGATGCTGAGATTAATGAGACTCCAGTTTTTTCAGGTCACATTCCGGTCTCAATGGCCTGAAATTGTGCCAGGGAAGGTGTAGACTGGATATGAGGAAGAAAATTCTTTGCTGGAAGAGTGGTCAGGTGTCAGAAGGAGGAGGTGGTGGGACTTGGGGAGATGGTGGAGACACCATCCCTTGAGGTGTTCAAAGCGTGTGTGGACATGCCGCTTTGGGGCATAGTTTATGGGCCGTGATGGTTTGACTTGATGATCTTAAGAGGCCTTTTCCAACTAATCCAATTCTGTGATTCAAAGAGCAGGCAGCTGAAGCAACTGGGTTTGGCATCGTGGGCTCCTCTTAGAGCACCAGAGTGTGCTGTGAGACTGTGGTACTCCATCTCTGTGCTCATGACTGGCTTTGTCTCTTGTTTGGAGAAGTCAGTGTGAAGCGGTTCAGCCTGGAGAAGAGAAGGCTTCCAGGAGACCTTAGAGTAGCCTTCTGGTATCTGAAAGGGGCTACAGGAAGGCTGGGGAGGGACTATTGACAAGGTCTTGCAATGACAGGACAAGGAGCAATGGGTTTAAACTGGAAGAGGGGCGGTTTAAACTGGATGTTAGGAGGAAGTTCTTTCCAGTGAGGGTGGTGAGACGCTGGCACAGGTTGCCCAGGGAGGGTGTGGAGCACAGAATCACCCAATGTGATCTTTGATCACATTGGGTGATTCTGTGCTCCGCAACCTCCCTGGAGGTGTTCAAGGCCAGATTGGATGAGGCCTTGAGTAACCTGTACTAGTGGGAGGTGTCCTTGCCTATGGCAGGGGGTTGGGACTAGATGATCCTTGAGGTCCCTTCCAACCTTACCATTCTATGATGAGGAAGGAAATAAATGTGCAGTGGTATAAATATCCATCTAAATAGGTAGTGAAACCTTGCAGCTCTGGTGAGGGAGGCTGGGTGGACAGAGCAGCATTGATGTGCACCAGTGCAGGCACCAGGATGGAAAGGCTGCCATGGGAGTGGAAATAGAGCTGTGGAAATCGATCAATCTGTTGCTAACAGGGCACAAACCACTTCTCTGGTCCTTGGGGATCAGGTCTAGAGAGTAAAACCATAACCCAATAACTGCATGGCAGCTTAGGTTGCATTTTATCTCAAGGTAAGAGGAGGAGCCCTCTATGTGGAAAGGAGGTTTCTGTAAGACCAGTGATTGGAGGAACATCTTGGCTGTAAGGACTGTGAAAAGCATTTTGGAAGTGGTTGGATGTTGGTGTTGGGCTGGCTGTGTTTCCTGGGCATGGTGAAGGGCAGCATCAAATGCCTCCAGAACTCTTTGCCTGCAGCTACTCATCCCAATAGGGATCCTGCACTGGCTCTGCAGATGCCATGTTCATGCACACATGGCACTGGAATGTCTCTGTTACCCTTGGGAGGTAATGACTCCTGCACTGGGATGCAAACAACTAGTGACAAGTGTTCCATCACAAGGCTCATTGCAGAGACTTTTATGGTTGAGTCTAACCATTAATCCAGCATGGCCAAATTAATTAATCCAAAACATGTCCCAAAAGACTAAAGCTTTTCAATCCTCCAGGCATGGGGACTCCACTACTGCTCTGGCCAGTCTGGTCCAGGGCTTGACAACTCTTTTTGGGAAGTAGTTGTTCCTCATTCCAACCTAAACCTCCCCTGGTGCAGTTCGAGGCTGTTTCTTCTTGTCCTGTCACTTGTTCCTTGGGAGAAGAGACCAACCCCCACCTGGCTCCAACCTCTTTTCAGGGAGTTGGAGAGAGCAAGAAGGTCTCTCTCTGCAGTGCTGATGCTTTTGCTGTGGGGCTCAGGAGCAGGGTGAGATGTGAGTGCTGTAGAAAAGGATAAATATTCTGAAAGGTCACAGTGGTAGGCAAGTGGGTGAGTTTAGGGAGGAGGGAGAGTATGAAAATATATGTCCCTTTTCCTGCTGCAGTTCTCCAGCTCTCAGATTCATTCTCCATCCTTGTTCCTCAACGGTGCTCAGGTTGGCAAAGGCAGGAGGCAGGGAGGGTGCAGGCAGGAGCTTGTGCTTGGTCCATCATGGGAATTAAACCAGAATTAATAGCAGAACTGAGCCTCGTGGGATTGGCAGTAAATCCTCCCAGGAATATGGTGTTTGTCAGGGCTTCACCGGCTCAGCTGTCATGGGGATGGGCCCCTCAGAGGGGATGATGAGATGCAGGATAGCCTGACTGCAGAGCAAGAGCTGTGTTGGGAGGAAGCACCATCCCCCCAAACCCTATCTGTGGGTGTGCTCTGGCAGCCCTTGAAGGGGGTGGCTGGGGCACCTGCAGCCAGGAGGCCTGGGAAGCAGGAAGAGTAGGGGCTTAGTGCTGCCACTGCACCTCAGCTGCAACTTCATCCATCACTTCTGATCACTTCTATCACTTCTGGTTCCCCAGTTTAGGCTCTGTCCCTCACTAAGGGTGATGCCATCCTTGCTGCTTTGAGGTCCCACCTGCATGTGAGCCCCTTAGAGGGTACGTGGTTGCTGGCATCGCTCTGCCTGAGGGAATATAAGCTGAGGTTTCACACCTGTAGGTTGTTACTTTTCACCCTTCTGTCAGAGCTGAGGCTGTGTTGGAAAAACAAAGCTCTGGCCTCTTGCTTCCCAAATAGCAAAGGGCGGACGTGTTAATAGGAGGGAGGGCTGGACTGGGCTGGCAGGCTGCCAGGGGGATGTGATTCTTTCCTGGGGCTTTGCTTGCCAAGATACCATCAGCCTGGCTCCGGGAAGGCTTTCCTGCAGCCACTCGCTCTCTACGGGAAGGGTTTCATTGTCTTCAGTCTGCTCTGGGTTAATCACCCCCAGCCACCCAGGAGCAGGGGGCTTTGTGAGGAGGGGGAGATGTTCGCTTGGTGAATCACAGAACAGTTGGGATTGGAGGGGACCTCTGGAGATAATCTAGTCCAACCTCCCTGCCAGAGCAGGTTCACCTAGGAGCAGGTTGCACAGGACAATATCCAGGTGGGTTTTGAATTGAGGAGACTTGATAAGCTCTGGGCAGCCTATTCCAGTGATCTACCACCCAGCTCCTCCTCATGTTTAGGTGAAAATTCACACACTAGAGCTTGTGCCCATTACCCCTTGTCCTTTCACTGGGTACTACCCTCCTGGCATCCATCCTTTGATTATTTATCTGCATTGGTAAGATCCCACTTCAGTCTTCTCTAGGCTATAAAGCTCCAAGACCCTCAGCCTTTCTTCACAAGAGAGATGGTCTAGTTCCTTAATCATCATCTCTAGCCTTTTGCTGTACTCTCTCAAGCAGTTCCCTGCCCTTTTTGAAATGAGGAGCCCAGAACTGGACACAGATGAGGCCCCATCAGTGCAGAGCAGGGTAGAGGAGGAGGAGAACCTTGATCTGCTTGGCACACTCTTCTTGATGCAGCCCTGCCTCTTCATGCTGAGGTGAACTATTTCATTACTCTTTCTGGATGCAGAAAAGGCTTTTTTCCCCCCTTTCCTTGTGCCATGAATTAGTCTTTTCATGGGCATCTCTTGGATGTCCTCTCCTGGGTCTCTTAGAACTCTATTCCTGGACACATCTATTTATTTATTTAAAAACAAAACAGTACTTTAGAAGTTTCTTCCCCTTATGTTTGGCCAGAAAACCTCTACAGCCTTCATGTAGCCCACTTCAAGTACTGGAAGGTCACTATTAGGTCTCCCCGGAGTCTTCTCTTCTCCAGGCTGAACCCTAGCTCCCTCAGACTGTCCTTGTAGCAGAAGTACTCCAACCCTCTGAGCATTTCCATGGCCCTCCCCTGGACCTGCTCCATCAGGTCCATGTCATTCCTGTGTTGAGAGCTCACTCCAAATGAGATCTCCCCAGAGCAGTGTGGCAGAATCACCTCTCTCCCTCTCTGGCCATGCTGCCTTTGGAGACCTGGCTGCTGTTGGCTTTCTGGGCTGCAAGCGCACATCGTTGGCTCATGTTCAGCTTCTCAGTCATGAGAAGTACCAAGCCCTTTTCCACAGGGCTGCTTTCTATCACCTTCCCCAAAAGGCTTGTCCAGACCTGGAGCAGGCTACCTGGGGCAGTGGTGGAGTCCCCCATCCATGGAGGAGTTTCATAGATTCATAGAATGGTTTGGGTTGGAAGGGACCTTAAAGATCATCTAATTCCAACCCCCTTACCATGAGCAGGGACATAGAATCATAGAATGGTAAGGTTGGAAAGGACCTCAAGGATCATCTAGTTCCAATCCCCTGCCATAGGCAGGGACACCTCCCACTAGTACAGGTCACTCAAGGCTTCATCCAGCCTGTCCTTGAACACTTCCAGGGAACATGCACAACCTCCCTGGGCAACCTGTGCCAGTGTCTTACCATCTTCCACTGGACCAGATAGGGGGCATCCACAGCCTCCTTGGGCACCTGTGCAGCTGAGGGACATGGTTTCACGGTGACCTGACAGTGCTAGGCTAACACTGGAACTTGGCAATCCGAAAGGTCTCTTCCAGCCTAGATGTTTCTATGATTCTGTGGTGGAGCTTTGCTCTTCTGAAGGACCATGCTTGGTAGGGACCATTGGAACAATCCACCTTTTGACACAAAGGGGGATAAAAACCAGGTTGAAATATGGAACCCATAGAGTGCCTAATGACCATCTACTATTTGCCTTTCCTCGCATCGTCTTAAAGTACGAAACTTCTAACGCTCCAAGGATCACTTTCTGCTCTGCAGCTTTGCTGTACGTAATATGCAGCACACGTTCATGCTCAGAAACCCAATAAAAGTGGTGATTAGCCTCTGAAACAAATTAGAACAGAGATACAGTTTTATTTTGCAGGGTACCTTTTCTGCGAGCCCTGTCTCCAAACACGTTGGAGAGTTAAGTAACGCAGAGCTTAAGTAATAAGCGCACTGGGAGAGCAAATTAACAGCAAAACGATGTGAATTGCTGCAAAGTGGGGAAAGTTGAAACTGGGAAGAGCTGAGGTTGCTCCCCTGTGGATAGCAAGGAATCTCAGCACCATGGGGGTTGGAAGGGACTGTCAATCCAAGGGGTGTTGTGTCAGGACTCCTTTCTCCAGCCTCAGAGACTGACCCCCTCTCTATGGTGCCGGCCACAAGAGAGAGGACTGACCTCCACTTTGCTACAGCCTCTTTTTGGTTCAGTAAGCATTTGAGCTTTAAGGGGTCTGTGCCTTGCCTGGAACAGAATTTAGATTTGAGCCAAACTCTTAGGTAACAAGGAGAAAGAGGTAACCTTGGAGAAAAAAAGTAAAGATGGGTTTCTAAACCAAAAATAAGCGCCGGAGCTTAGAGCACCCTTGCGCCGTGGGCAGAAGAGAGCTACTACAGATCTCTGACTTGTAGGGTGTTGTCGTGATGATGGTCTTCTTCCTCCCCTGCCCTCGTGGGGGATAGTCTACCCCTCTGCCTCAAGCTGCCACCACAGCTGATGGGAACCTGCATACCTAGAGGCCATCACAAGCCTCTTAGGAAGTGTCTGCAAAAGCAGCACAGCATGCCATTGATTTTCCTTGGAGCTAGGTGGTTTCAGAAGTGGATGTCAGCCAACCCACAGGACCTTCACTAAATCTCCAAGCCTGTTGTAAGCTGTGCAGGTCTCTGTGTGTGTGTGTGTTTATTTTAAAATGACTGTTCCTTTTCTGACTTCTCAGTTGGTTGGGTTTGGGGTTTTGGTTTTGTTTTGGTTTTTTCCCTTTAGCACCTTGGTCTGGATGGTTGTTTGCTTTGAGAAAGTCAAGATATTTTAGTGAATGGAGGTGTGGATGCAGGTGCTGTGGTATAAGGATAAAAGCAAGGCAAAGGTGGAGGAATTGATCTCTTTCATTAGGCCAAATGAACTGTGGAATCACAAACTGATTTGGATTGGAAGGAACTTTTAAAGGTCACCTAGTCCAAACCCCCTGCAGTCAGCAAGGACATCTGAAACTAGAGCAGGTTGCAGCTTGGCCTGGAGTGGTTCCAGGGATGGGGCATCTCCCACCCCTCTGGCTTGCAGTGCTAGATCACTGGGAATACACTTGATATATCAAGTAGGGGAAAAAACACACCCAGCTTTTGGGTTCAGAGTCACATCCTGACCAAAGCAACACCTGACTTGAAAGCTGATGACGGGTTTGTTTTTTTTTTTTTCTTTTCTTTTTTTTGGTTCATGGGAGATGTTAGCTGCAGCATTCAAATTCCCCTGGCAGATCCCAAAAAAGAATGTTTCTGCATCTGAATTGGCAGCAGGGCTTGCCATAGAAGGAAGCTTCTGCATGGCTGTCCCCTTCACTGGGCAATCTCAGCCACTAACAATCCGTGGGGACTTCAGCAACTCAGCTCTCGGTGTTAAAGTAGTAGCCTGAGGAAGACAAATCGTATCGTTCAAGAGGGAAGAAGCAGGTTTTACTCTGGGTTTATGCCTGACTCAGGATGAGATGTGACATGCTGCTGCAGGGAGGACATGCTGGTGACCTTGCAGGAGCCTGGGTTTGTGCCAGTGTTGCAGACTTAATGTTTCTGAAAGCAAATGTTGGATGTTAAACCCAGAAATTTTAATAGGAGGGAATGATTTTTTAAGTGCCTGTTTGAACCAGCCAGGGCTTTTTGGACTCTGGTTTCATTGAGGAACATTGAGCACCTTCAAGTCTGCAGAAGTTGTTGAACTACAGAATCATAGAATCATAGAATGGTAAGGTTGGAAGGGACCTCAAGGATCATCCAGTTCCAACCCCCTGCCATAGGCAGGGACACCTCCCACTAGTACAGGTTACTCAAGGCCTCATCCAATCTGGCCTTGAACACATCCAGGGAGGGAGCATCCGCAACCTCCCTGGGCAACCTGTTCCAGTGTCTCACCACCCTCACTGTAAAGAACTTCCTCCTAACATCCAGTCTAAATCTCCCCTCTGCCAGTTTAAACCCATTGCCCCTTGTCCTGGCATTGCAGGACCTTGTAAATAATCCTTCCCCAGCCTTCCTGTAGCCCCCTTCAGATACTGGAAGGCTACTATCAGGTTCCCTTGAAGCCTTCTCTTCTCCAGGCTGAAGAGCCCCAACTCTCTCAACCTGTCCTCATAGGAGAGCTGCTCCAGCCCTCTGATCATCTTTGTGGCCCTCCTCTGGACCTGCTCCAACACTTCCATGTCCTGTTTAGGGCTGCTGAGAACTGCATACAGAGAAGCTTGAGCTCCATACCTTGAAGTTGCCAGCTGGAGGGGTTTTGGTTTGTAATGTCACTGGCACTGGTTTTGGTAGAAAATCTTATTTCAAGAGATCCATAACCCACCTCTGAGTGGTCTCCAGGTTGCATTTGCATCCTCATGCCAGCCAGTTGCTAACCTGAGGCCATGGCATACATTAATCGTAGAATCAGCCAGGTTGGAAGAGAGCTCCAGGCTAATCCAACCCAACCTATCACCCAGCCCTAGCCAATCAACCAGACCATGGCACTAAGTGCCCCATCCAGGCTTTGCTTGAACACAGCCAGGGACGGTGACTCCACCACCTCCCTGGGCAGCCCATTCCAATGCCAATCACTCTGTCAAGAGCTTCCTCCTCCCCTGGCACAACTTGAGACTGTGTTCCCTTGTTCTGTTGGTGGTTGCCTGGGAGAAGAGGTTGACCCCACCTGGGTACAACCTCCCTTCAGGTAGTTGTAGCCAGCAATGAGGTCTACCCTGAGTCTCCTCTTCTGCAGGTTGCACACCCCCAGCTCCCTCAGCCTCTCCTCACAGGGCTGTGCTCCAGGCCCCTCACCAGCTTTCTTGTGTTCATGACTTTGTTTAAACAGAAATATTTGGACTACTTCACTTTAAAGCAGCCTTAAAAGTTTGGTGAACCATGGAGCAGTCTTTGCACATCAGGAATCATCATTGCTTGTCCTGGGGAGGAGGCTGGACCTTGGTATTGGACCAGATGACCTCCATACCTCCCCTCCAGCCCCAACCATTCTGTGATCTGGTCCCTGTTGTTTTGGTGATCTGGAATATCTTCCTCCCACAGATCATTGATGAAGTCAGCTATGGAGAGCTCAGGAGGGGTATGGCTTTGCCTGTGTTTTTAGGTCATTTGTATACTGAAAGAGACCTGCAGGGTTTTTATTGCAATGCTGAAAGATGAAACTATATCCTCAAGCCACACTGGAGAGACTCGGAGTGATCTCTGGGAACCTGGAGCCGTTCTTGCAGTGCTTTTAACTCATGCTTTAGTCCAGTGGGATTTCTTCATCTCATTATGCAGCAGATAAAATACTCTCCTTGTGGAAATGAGCTACTGTTTTATACAAAGACTTAAAATACCTTGATTTTTCTTGCTCTAGAAGTCTGCTTGTTTAAAGTGCATTTTGGCAGTGTTGGTAGGTATCAGAATGGTGGCCTTGAACTGGAAGTCTCTGTCTTCTAAGAACGAGTACAGGTTGGGCAGAAATGCTACAAGATGTCTGATCATTTTGCTGAAGGACCACAGGTTGAGGCCAAGGACCTCGAGGGGGCATCTGAGGGGGACAGGTGCTTCACAATTTGAAGTCTGTGGAGGTAGCTGCAGCACAGGTATCCTGGAGAGCTGATCTCTTCAAGGCCACAGCAACATTACAATACCACTATTTCTAAAGACCTACGTTAGCCCAGCAGCAGCATCTGGGTTAATGAAAAGCTCAACATGAGCCTGCAGTGTGCGCATGCAGCCCAGACAGCAACCGAGTCCTGGGCTGCATCAGGAGCAGCGTGGGCAGCAGGGCAAGGGAGGGGATTCTGCCCCTTTACTCTGCTCTCCTCAGACCCCACCTGGAGTCCTGTGTGCAGTTCTGGAGCCCCCAGCACAGGAAGGACATGGAACTGTTGCAGCAGGTCCAGAGGAGGTCATGAAGATGCTGAGAGGGCTGCAGCAGCTCTCCTATGAGGACAGGATGAGAGAGTTGGGGCTTGGCAGCCTGGAAAAGAGAAGGCTTCCAGGAGACCGTAGAGTAGCCTTCCAGGATCTGAAGGGAGCTACAGGAAGACTGGGGAGAGACTATTGACAAGGTCTTGTAGAGAAAGGACATGGGGCAATGGGTTTGAACTGGCAGAGGGGAGATTTAGACTGGATGTTAGGAGGAAGTTGTTTGCAGTGAGGGTGGTGAGACACTGGCACAGGTTGCCCAGGGAGGTTGTGGCTGCTCCCTCCCTGGAGGTGTTCAAGGCCAGGTTGGAGGAGGCCTTGAGTGAGCTGTGCTAGTGGGAGGTGTCCCTGCCTATGGCAGGGGGTTGGAACTAGATGATCCTTGAGGTCCCTTCCAACCTTACCATTCTGTGATCTAAGAGACGTAACAAAGAGCAGTTGAAAATTGTTAGTCCAACTCTGCCTAGGATAAGCTGGATTTAATTCCACCTGTTACACAAGGCAAACACCAGCAGTACAGTGATGCTTTAGGTTAAAGATAGAGATGTTTCTGAAAGACTCTACTCCTCGGTTTTTCCTTAAGGACATGTCCTTGTTGAATCAGAGAATTATTTCTGTTGGAAGAGACCTTTAAGGGCATCAAGTCCAGTTGTTAACCCAGCACTGCCAGGTCACCTCTAAGCCATGTCTCTTATTGGCTCATCTATGTGGCTTTTAAATCCTTCCAGAGATGGAGACTCTGGAGCAGCCCTGGGCAGCCTGGGACAGACCTTGACAACCTTTTTGGAGTAGAAATTGTTTCTCATGTCCAACCCAAACCTCCCCTGCTACAACTTGATGCCGTTTCCTCTTCTCCTTTCTCTAGAGAAAACAAATGGACCCAGACCTGGCTTCATCCTCCTTCAGGGACTTGTAGGCAACCAGAAGGTCTCTCCTGAGCCTTCTTTTCTCCAGGGTGAATGTTCTCAGTTCACTTAACTGCTCTTCACAAGGCTCATGCTCCAGCCCATTCACCAGTGGGTACTCACAGCCCCCACCTCTTGCCCCTGTCCTGCTTTGGTACAGCACAGCTGGACTGGCCACAGCAGCCAGCCAAACAACTGTTCTTGAGTGCTATTAATATCTTTCTTCTACAAGTCTCAGAGTCTTATTATGGTGAATAATGAAAGCATATTCCCTGACCTTTGCTCCTTTCATCCAGATTGCATTCTAACAAGTAGATGTATTTTTGACCCATCACATGATGGGAAAAAGGCTCAGTCCTCCTCAGACTGAATTAAATAAAGTCAGATTTAAGAACATACCAAGATGATGGAGGCTTTCCTGGTGGCAGCTTAGGAATTTGCTGGCTGCTTTCTCTCTTTTTCAAGCACCTCTGTTATGATGAACTTTAACAGCATCCCAAGCAGTCACAGTAAAGAGAGGCTCTGAAGCAGCTTCTTGCCTTTGATTAATTGCTCTAAGCCAGCCCAGTTGTAATGCCAGGTTTTATGGTACCTGGGGCTACATTTATTGGCGTTGCAACAAACTTTGGTGTCAGACCGGGAGCTCTGTTGGGGAAAGGGATTTTTGCAGTCTAGTGGAACACCTAGTGTGGTGGGACCCCAGTCCCACAGGCTAGAAAGGTGGGCCCAGGCCAACCTCATGAAATTCAACAAGGCAAAGTGTAAGGTCCTGCACCTGGGTGGGCACAATCCCAAGCACAACTCCAGGCTGGGTGGGGAATGGCTGAGAGCAGCCCTGAGGAAAAGGACCTGGGGGTCTGGGGTGATGAAAAGCTCAACATGAGGCTGCAGTGTGAGTGCAGCCCAGACAGCAACTGTGTGCTGGGCTGCATCAAGAGCAGTGTGGGCAGCAGGGCAAGGGAGGGGATTCTGCCCCTTTGCTCTGCTCTCCTCAGACCCCACCTGGAGTCCTGTGTGCAGTTCTGGAGCCCCCAGCACAGGAAGGACATGGAACTGTTGGAGTGGGTCCAGAGGAGGCCACCAAGATGCTGAGAGGGCTGGAGCAGCTCTGCTGTGAGGACAGGCTGAGAGAGTTGGGGCTCTGCAGCCTGGAGAAGAGAAGGCTTCCAGGAGACCTTCGAGTAGCCTTCCAGTATCTGAAGGGGGCTACAGGAAGGCTGGGGAGGGACTATTGACAAGGTCTTGCAATGCCAGGACAAGGGGCAATGGGTTTGAACTGGCAGAGGGGAGATTTAGACTGGATGTTAGGAGGAAGTTGTTTGCAGTGAGGGTGGTGAGGCACTGGCACAGGTTGCCCAGGGAGGTTGTGGCTGCTCCCTCCCTGGAGGCATTCAGGACCTGGTTGGATGAGTCCTTGAGTGAGCTGTGCTAGTGGGAGGTGTCCCTGCCTATGGCAGGGGGTTGGAACTGGGTGATCCTTGATGTCCCTTCCAACCTTACCATTCTATGATTCTGTCATGGACTTGGGGTTAGTTCTGCGTTCTGGATCAGTTGATTAGGTGATAACTCTTGCTCTTCAGAGAATTTGACAATGCTAAGGGGGTTGTTTGTTTTGCAACTTAAGAAGCTTGTAAGGAATCTGGGTTGGATGTGTCTCCACTGCTGCAGCATGGAGATTCCCAAATGGAGCCTTCTTAACTGGAAGCTGCAGAGGGGAAGAGTTTGGAAGGGTTTTCCTGATACTAATAAGGAGAGAATCCACTGACCTGAATATTTGCTTTATTAGATCTCTGGTTTTTATCAGCAGTCTCGTGCAGTGAACTCATTTTGCTATATATGTAAGCAAACCAATTCTGCTCTGACCTGGTGAGGCTTCACCTGGAGTAGTGAGTCAAGTTCTGGACTCTCAGTTTGAGAGAGGCAGGGAACTACTGGAGAGAGTCTTGTGGAGGGCCACAAAGATGGTTATGAGACTGGAGCATCCTCGTGAGGACGAAAGGCTGAGAGCCCTGGGGCTGCTGAGCTTGGGGAAGAGCAGTCTGAGAGGGGATGTGATCAGTGCTCAGCAAGAGCTAAAGGACAAGGGACTGGGGACAGGCTCTTTGCAGTGCTGTCCAGCAATGGTCAAGGGGCAACAGGCACAAACTAGAATCCATCATCTAGAATGCATCTCACCAGGAGGAGAAAATTCTTTGTTGTGAGGGTGCTGGAGCCCTGGAGCAGGCTGCCCAGAGAGGTGGTGGAGTCTGGAGGTATTCCAAATGCACCTGGCCACTCTGATCCTGGGTAAACTGCTGTGGGTGCTCTGCTTTTGCAGGAGAGCTGGACTGGATCAGTTTGAGAGGGTCCCTTCCCACTCCCACCATGCTGGAATGCTGTGTTTCTGTGATACGTGTGTGTGTGTGTATATAACATCCATATCCCAGATGTGTTAATCTGCACTCTCTGACAGTTCCTGTCATGTGGGAGGCTCTCAGCCAAAATGTCACTTTTTACTATGTGGCATCTTGCTGAGAGATTAGCCTGAGGGTGGTGGTGGGGAAATAGGAAATCAACCCTGTGCTGGAAGTTTGACAGCTGTAGGCTTGGCTCTGCTATTTGCACGTGAAACAGATTTGGTTAATATTGCCTGGGACTTTTAATTGTGACCACAGAAGGATAAAAACCATGGAAATGGTTTGATTTGTTTGATATTCAGATTGGTGTATCGTGAGAGATTAGATCTCATTTGTGTAAAGCAAGCAAACATGAAAAAAAATAGAAACCATACATTCTCCCCCCCCCCCCCCCAGGCTTGTGTAGTTATTATGCTATTATTACAGTTAATTCAATATTATTTGGCTTTGAGAGGGATCACTGTTGTTATGGAAGTGCTCCAGAATACTTAATGCTGCAAACACCACCTAATTGTCCTGTCAGCAGTCTCCTTGAAATCCACAGGAAACAAAATAATCACAGGAGCAGGTTTGATATTAGCTCTGGTTTGAAGGATGGATTCAGGACAGGTTTGGAAATGCTGGAGCTTGCATTGTGAGGGAACATCTGCAGAACAGCAACCAAACAAAGGCAGGCAAATGCTTTTCAACTTCCTTTTCTTTTCAGCTGGGTTCTGAGCTCAGCACATGTTCCTGTGTTGAAGGCTGCCTGGGGATTTGGGGACCCAAAAAGGCACTAAGGAATAAAAGGAGACTTCTCCCAGGAGCGTTGGTGTTCTAGGCATTAAATATTGTGGTCCTTTCAACTTCTGTTGCAACACAAAAGAGAACAGCAGATTTAAAGGAAGGAAACTCTGCCCTGGTGAGACCACATCTGGAGTATTTTGTCCAGTTCTGGGCTCCCCAGTTCAAGAGTGTCAGGGAACCACTGGAGAGAGTCTAATGGAGTGCCACACAGATGATGGGTGGAAGCCCCATCCCTGGTGGTGTTTAAGGTCAGGCTGGATGAGGCTCTAAACATCCTGATCTAGTGTGAGGTGTCCCTGCCCATGGTAGGGGAGTTGGAATTAGATGATCCTTGTGGTCCCTTCCAACCCTGGCTGGTTCTGTGATTCTGGGCCTGGAGCATCTCTGTGAGAAAGAAAGGCTGAAAGCCCTGGGGCTGTTTAGCCTGGAGAAGAGCAACCCCAGAGGGGATCTGATCGATGCTCAGCAAGAGCTAAAGGATAAGGGGGCAAGCTTGGGCCAGACTCTTGTCAGTGCTGCCCAGTGACAGGACAGGCTGGGGCAGTGGGCACAAACTGGAACCCAGGAGGTTCCATCTGACTGAGAGGAGAAACTTCTTTGTTGTGAGGGTGCTGGAGCCGTGGAGCAGGCTGCCCAGAGAGGTTGTGGAGTCTCCTTTGCAGAGATTCCAAACCCAACTGGGCATTGTGATCCTGGGCAAGCTGCTGTGGGTGACCCTGTTTTAGGAGGGGCTTAGACTGGCTGATCTCCAGGGGTCCCCTGTCATACTGGGATTCTGTGAATCCTCAGCTTAGCTGGAAAAAAGGGAATATTTATTAAATGGAACAGCAGTTCTATGCAGCTCAACCCTAATGTGTGTATTGTGCAGGTGCTCAGAGGATGCTCCTTCTGATCCAGATAATTTACCATTTCCCTTTTGCAGCTCCCAGCAGCATCACACTACAGGTGTTTTCCTTGTTTGCAGTAAATTTGCTGTTAGATCAGAGAACTCAGGGATTTTCTGCATTTTTAATCTACATTTGCATCTCCTTCCCTGTCCTCTCCCCAGTCAGACTCCTACTGACTCATGTCCCTGACACCTGAACTGGCATCTGTGTAATACAAGATGATTTCCTCCAGCTGCTCTAAAACCTCACAGCTGGGGGATTCCCTGTCCAGGCAGGTGATTTTTCAGGAATGAGGGAACATGTCACATTTCCTGGGAAAACCAGGAGGGAAGGAGCAGTGTTGGAGTTTGGGTCTCCTCCTTGCTCTGCCTTCACCCTTATTTCTCACTTTCTGCTCCTCTCTCAAATGTAGTAGCACTTTTGGCAACCCAGTTCTTTTGTTAGCACAAAGAGAAGTATGGTCGAGAGCTTTGAGTGAACAGATTTAGCAAACAGAAAGTGGTTCAATGGCAGGAGATGGAGAGAGGGGACATGAGGGTTGTGGCACCATTCATTTGGGGTGGGTAGGAGGGAGAAATTGGTCAGTCTGGAGCCACATCACACCTGCTTCTTGCTCTTTCTGAGTATTAATGGGGGTGCCTTCTGATTTTTACTCTTAGCAGCATGTATCACAGTATCACCAAGGTTGGAAGAGACCTCAAAGCTCATCAAGTCCAACCCATCACCACAGAGCTCAAGCCTAGACCGTGGCACCAAGTGCCATGTCCAAACCTGCCTTGAACACCTCCAGGGACGCTGACTCCACCACCTCCCTGGGCAGCCCATTCCAGCAGTCAATGACTCTCTCAGGCAACAACTTTCTCCTCACCTCCAGCCTAAACTTCCCCTGGCACAGCTTGAGACTGTGTCCTCTTGTTCTGGTGCTGCTTGCCTGAGAGAAGAAGGTAACCTCCCCCTGGCTACAACCACCCTTCAGGTAGTTGTAGACAGCAAGAAGGTCTCCCCTGAGCCTCCTCTTCTCCAGGCTAACCAATCCCAGCTCCCTCAGCCTCTCTCCATAGGGCTGTGCTCCAGGCCTCTCCCCAGCCTCGTTGCCCTTCTCTGGACACACTCAAGCACCTCAATGTCCTTCTTCAGTGGAGGTGCCCAGAACTGGACATGGTACTCAAGGTGTGGCCTAAGCAGTGCAGAGTCCCGAGGGAGAATGACCTCCCTGCTCCTGCTGGCCACACTATTCCTGATGTCTCAGGGCACAACATGCCCCTTAGCATGACGTCCTCCTACAAATGTCACTTAGCAAGCTGTTGCCTGCCCAGGGAAGTGGTGGAGTCACCGTGCCTGGAGATGTTCAAACCATGTGTAGCCATGGCACTTTGGGACGTGGTTTGGTGGGCATGGCAGTGGTGGGTTGAGGGCTGGGCTTGGTGGCCTTAGAGATCTTTTCCAACCTGAATGATTCTATGATTCTAAAGGGAATGTGTCCACCCCAGCCACTTGCTCTTGGTTTGTGTCGTGGGTTAAAAAGACAAGCTCTGGAAGTGGGTGATGGGGAGGTGGAGGGCACAACTGTGGAACATCTGCCTCTTCCCCTCCCTCTGATCAGCCTTCCCAGAGGATTTTCACACCCACACTCTGAAAGAAGTTGTGGGGTTTGGGTTTGGTTTGGGGTTTTTTTCTCTTTCTGGAGGGGGGGAGTAGAGGAGGGAGAATTATTAATGAGTTTGGAGCGGTTGCCATGGGAACCTGTTGCTAATGAATCTCTGGGGTTTCCTCTCCACCTTGAGCCACATTTCCTGGTACTACTGTTCCCATGGCAACGAATGTCACTGATACCCTGGCTGGCTCCTGGGCCACTGCCTTGGATGGGCAGATAAAGCTCCTTATTATATCAGCTGGAGGATTTATAGCCTATGAGTAGACAATCAAACCTGAGCTCCTTCTCCTTTACCTCCTCCAAGTTTGGAGACTTTGTTTCCAAAGCATTTTCCCAGAATTCCAACCCTGCTCCTGTTTATTTTCACCTGAAGCCCTGCACTGCTGCAGGCTTTGCCTCCCACCTTGGTGCTGCTGCCTTTTGGCTACCTCCTCTTCCTCTCAGTCTCCCCTCTGCTGGCTCACTGCCTGGCCCTGCACTGAGATGAGCTGGTGATGAGCATTTTGAGTGGCAAGCCTGGGAAATGTGAGCATTTCTTCCCAGCTCTTTGTGGTGGGCTCAGTGTGGGATCATTAGTTTGCAGGTCTGTGTTCTTTCAGAGGTGGTCTCTTTTGAGCTGGTTGTGTGCTTAACTGGGTGGTTTGGGCTCTGTGTGGGACTTTGAACTGTTACATGATGGAAAATGAAAAGTTGAAGTGTACTTCGCCTGTCTCCAGCCCTTGCAAATGGTGTTGGAGCTCTCGGGGCATGTCTGGTGTGGGGGCAATGGGGCAACATTACCTGTTGTTGGATTTGGGTGCTTGGGGCACTTTCTTCACCCTACAAGTTCTTAGTCTTTTTTTTTTTTTTTCTGTGACCCAGAGTAGAAAGATGTTGGAATGCTATCCCACACCATTCAGTCCTTGACTTGAAATCTCTGACTGGAACCAGGAGGGCTTAGAGGCACTTTGGGGCTGGGGCTGGGCCCAGGCTCAGCACCTCATTTGGCAGGGGGCTGGACTAGATGATCTTTCAAGGTCCCTTCCAACCTCTCTGATTCTGTGATTACCTGTCCTCCAGAAGTTGCTCAGCTTCAGATCCTGACTTGTCTGACAGTATGAAGTGGGTTGATTGAGGAGATTTGATCCAGGATTGCTCTGGGAATGTCAGCAGGCACACTGGTCCCATTCCCTGGGTGGTAGTGTGGCATGGGGACAGTCCCCATTTTCACGCCGTGTTCATCATCCTGGGCACATCCAAAACTTTATTAACCCCTAAAAGAGACTTTTCAGCTCTGAGAATGAGCTAGACCTGGTGCTGCTGTTTGAGCTGCCAGGCTCTCTGTGGTGGTGGGAAGCACTGGTGCAAGGAACTGGCTTTTCTGGGAAGGTGGAGGAGACAGATGGAGCTGGTGGTCGTCAGGTGGTGTGGCATGGGGACAGTCCCCATTTTCATGCAGTGTTCATCATCCTGAACACGTACAAAACTTTATTAACCCCTAAAAGAGACTTTTCAGCTCTGAGAATGAGCTAGACCTGGTGCTGCTGTTTGAGCTGCCAGGCTCTCTGTGGTGGTGGGAAGCACTGGTGCAAGGAACTGGCTTTTCTGGGAAGGTGGAGGAGGCAGATGGAGCTGGTGGTCGTCAGGCTGGGCTGACGCTGATTGTGTTTGTCTACTTGATCTTGGTTCCCCATATGAGGTGTGTGAGAGAGAGAGGCAGGTAAAAGCAAGAAACTCCACATTTTTGTTCCTGTTCCGTTTCTTCTTGCTGGTGCTGATGGTAAATGAGATGCATTTTGTCAATGGAGGATGTCTCTCTGCCTGCCTGGTAGCTGCTGCCTTCCAGAGCAGTCAGCAAAGCCTGGTACCATCAACTCATTATTTAACACAAATTAATAAGTGGACACCATAAATCTAATGGCAAACCTCGATAGAGATTTGTCTTCAAGTCACATCTGGGGCATTGCTTGGGGGCACTAAGTCTAGTCACCAGTTTTCCAGCTGGGTTTCATCAGGAAAATTGGATGCTTGAACAAAAATGGAGCAGCTGAGAAGATCCAGTGACCCCAAAAAAAAAAATAAAGTTGAGTCTTTTTTTTTTCTGTTCTTTAATTTATGGAATGAATTGCAACAGGACCAAAATCACCTCTGTATCAGCAATGTCTCATCAGCAGGGCATGGAGAATTGTAAAATAGATTATTAGTATCTTAGGGGGGTGGCAGTTTATCTACTCATGCCAGTTATCTTCCAGGCACTTGCCCAGGCTGTAAATTGTCACTGAAGGGAGCAGCAGCCTGCGTAAGCACTTAAGTGCTTTTGCTATTCAAGGCAGAGCAGACAGTGAAATCCATCAGAAGGTCTATTTTTCACCAAGCAGTATTGACTAATCTGTTAAAGCCAAGTCACCTCTCATCATGGGCTTTAGGCCTGATGATATTTTTTTCCTTCTCATAGCACATTTCATACAGGAATATATATATATAACTTTTTTTTTTTTGTGTGGTAGTGTTTTCTTGCTCTAAATAAATCAAAGCTCAAGGAATGGGAAGAGAAGAGGGATAGAGTGCCACAGGAAGGCAAGAACAGGACAAGTATTCACAGACTCCCAGGCTGATGGGATTTGGAAGGGACATCTCCCCTGCTAAAGCAGGATCACCCACAGCAGCTTGCCCGGGATCCCAATGTTCAGATGGGTTTGGAAACTCTCCAGACAAGGAGACTCCATAGCTTGCTCCAGGGCTCTAGCACCCTCAGAACAAAGAAGTTTCTTCTCCTAGTCAGCTGGAACCTCCTAGATTCCAGTTTGTACCCACTACCCCTTGTCCTGTTGCTGGGCAGCTCTGACAATCTTCTGCCCCCATCCTCTTGCCCCTTGGCCTTTAGCTCTTGCTGAGCATTGATCAGATCCCCTCTAGGGCTGCACTTGTCCAGGCTCGAGTGGCCCAAGTCTCTCAACCTTTCTTCCTCACAGAGATGCTTCAGGCCCCTCAGCATCTTTGTAACCTCTGCTGGACTCTGTCCAGTAATTCCCTGTCTCTCTTGGACCAAAGCCTGGAATTTGCCCCAGTGCTTCAGCTGTGGCCTCACTGGGGCAGAGCAGAGGGGGAGCAGAACCTCTCTCAACCTACTGACCACAGACTTCTTCATGAATCATAGGAGACCTTTGGCATTTTTGGCCGCGAGGGCACGATACTGCCTCACAGCAGTGCTGAGAGATCCCAAATCCCTGTTGCATGTCTGACTGGGGATAGCAGAGGACATTCCTCCCAGGATGACTCTCTCTGAGGTGAGAGCTGTTGAGCAGGAGCAGCGATCATCTCAAGGTTCCCGTAGCCAGGCGCGCGCTCCTGAGTACGAAAGAGCATAGCTAACGATATCTTGTACAGCGATGAATAATTTACCTGGTGATTGATGACAGCTCTGGAGGAGATGTGAGATCCTGTACCCGTCTCACAGATGAGTAAACTGAAGCTAATTGAGTCTTTGAGAGATCATAAATAAATTGAGTGTGTTGTAATAGAGGCTGTTGTTGGTGCCTCGTTTGACTGAAGGAGAAGGTAGGCTCTTGGCAGCGCAAAATTGCCATGGTGCGTGGCGAGGAGAAGGAAGGAAATGCAGCCCACCAAGTGATTGGCAGGTGGAGTGGCACTTGACAGAGAGAGTTTGTCTATGGCTGTGTCCTTCCAGATTTCCAACAGTCAGGTGGAGTTGTACCAGAGTTGGATGTGATATCTCGTGGCAAATCATGGAATGGTTTGAGTTGGACAGGACCTTGAAGACCATCTAGTTCCAGTCGCCCTGCTACAAACAGGGACACCTTCTGCTAGACCAGGTTGCCTCATCCAACCTGGCCCTGAAAACCTCCAGGTAGGGGCAATCCACAGCCTCCCTGGGCAACCTGTTCCAGTGTCTCACCACTCTCACTGGAAAGAACTTCTTCCTAATCTCCAGTTTAAATATTCCCTCTTCAAAGCCTTTGTCCCTTGTCCTATCACTACAAATCTTTGTAAAAAGTCCTTCTTAAGTTTTTTCTTGTAGGCTCCCCTCAGGTATTGGAATTATATTAGTGCTCATTCACTTAAGGGGTCAACTCAGAGTTGCTTAAAGAATCATGGACTGGTTGAAAAGGACCTCTAAAGGTCATCTAGACCAACCCTGCTGCCACAGAACATGACAGCAGTATATCCATAATGGAAAGGGACTGGTCTCTGCTGACCAGATCTTCATCTGCCTCCCTGTCTGCTCCTGTTACTTCTTACACCTCACAGATGATTTTTCTGTTGTTCTCAACGTTCTGCCTCAGAGCTGCAGATTGCACAGCAGCATTTTTGTAACCCCCCCACACTTCTCCGTGTGTTGTTTCTTCACTGGTTTTGAACAATAAATATTTCATCAGATGCCTGCCTTCCAGCTCTTCAGTGCTTCCCAGTTCTGTGTGTGCAGTCAGCTAAACATTCCTTTAGATGAGGAGCACTCAGGAAAGCTGCCTGCTTCTCCAAAACCAGTTAAGTTTTGGAGGCAAGAGGTCGTTTTGTGTTTAAGTCTGTGGAAAGCCACTCGGAGTCACCGCAGAATGCTTTGCTGTCCTGTGGCCCTCTCTGGTAGCTGCCTCACTTTCCAAGGGCTTTCTCTGAAATGGATGGCTTTGCTAGGGAGCCTGGAATGTTTTGCTGCTTAATTTAGACTGTTTATCTCCAGAGGTCCTGGAGTTCAAAGACTAAGAGATGTGCTTGAAGCTGTTCTCTCTCTCTCTCCCCCAAGCAGCTGCCTTTGCATAGCACCCATCAATGCTGCAGGTTGAACCCTCTCAGCATGCCTGTGCAGACTGGATCACATTAACCCCTTTGCAGTAGAACTTCTGCTTCTTAACACTTTGATAACCAAACCTGCTGCTTCTTGTCCCTTGCTTTTTTTTTTTTTTTTTTTAAATCTTTTCCTTGGGACTCCAACATTTGTATGGAAAACCACACCAACCAGCACCCTATTGCCATTCTCTTTGTGTCTGCAGCTCCCACCACTCCATTCCTGACTTCCAAGCAGTGCCTGGAGAAGAAAGGTCAGCTTTGAAGAAGATGTATTAAATCTGGCAGCCTTTCTCCAAGGCTGTCATCCCAGTTCTGCCATCCTTGACCGTGGCTGAGAGGCTGATGGGCAGGACTGCAGGTTGTGAGCTGCTTCATTGGCAGGAAGTTGTCCCCAGCCTGTCAGACTTGGTAGAAATGTTGATGTGTCCAGAGAGGTTCAGGTTTCAGTTTGGTGCCTGTGATTTCCTCTCACCCTGAACATTGTAAGTGCAGGGAAATTACAGTGGAGTGATATCATGGTGTGGGAGAGGCTGTTTGCAGAATCTTCCTCAGCTGAGGGGCTGTTTTAGGCTTTATTCACAATTTCTATGATTATTGCTTGAAGTTCCAAAAGGAAAAACAACCAACCAAAGTCCTCAATTAAAAGAGGATAGAAACACTGCCTTGAGATTAAAGCCAGACCATGACTAAATCCATCAACTGCAAGAAAAGAACCTTTTTTCTACCACAAAATTTTAAGTGGTCACCCTCTGATAAGTGCCATCTTTGATGAATTTAATTAGAAAACATTTCTGTCACTTTGCTCTGGTGAGACCTCACCTGGAGTGCTGCATCCAGAGCTGAAGTTCTCAACACAGGAAGGACATGAACCTGATGGAGCAGGTCCAGAACAGGGCATTGAAGATGCTCAGGGGGCTGGAGCACCTCTGATATGAGGACAGGCTGGGAGAGCTGGAGGTGTTCAACCTGGAGAAGGTTTCAGGGAGACCTCAGAGCAGCCTGCCAGTACCTGAAGTGGGCTACAAGAAGGCTGGGAAGGGACTGTTTGCAAAGCTCTGCAGTGGCAGGATGAGAGGCAATGGTTTAAAATGAAAGCAGAGCAGATTTAGATTGGATGTGAGGAACAAGTTCTGCACCATGAGGCTGCTGGAACACTGCAACAGGTTGCCCAGGGAAGGACTTGATGCTCCATGCCTGGAGCTATTCAAAGTCAGGCTGGAGAAGGCTCTGAGCAACCTGATTTAGTGGAGGATGTCCCTGCTGACTGCTGAGGGGTTAGATTAGATGACCTCTGGTGGCCCCTTCCACCCTAACCTATTCTATGATTTCTTTTACCCAGTAATGTGGGAGTGCTGGATAGGTGATGCCAGTTGCCAGGACAACTCATTCCTGTCTTGGTTTGGAGGAATTTTTTTTATACCTTTATTTTTCCTTCCCCCTTTATTTCTCTTATGTCACTTTTGATCACATCATCTTGAAAGGAGATTTTATTATTTAGGCATTCAGGCTACCTTGATTGAAAGGCAGATAGATAGATTTTTTTTTTTTCTTTAAGCTAATGTAGTTTGTGGAGCTCTTCTTGCAGAGTTCCTCCACATTCGTGCCTGTCCTCTCCAGAAGGTCACAGAGAGGTGAGCAAAGCAGCAGGAGGGACAAGGAATTCTGCAAAATCAGAGCAGAAGCAAAGGAGTGCCATGCCTGCCCTCTTCCCCCAAATGCCTCTTCTGCTCAGATCTCAGCTGCAGCAGTCCTTGAGCTGTCTGCCCAAGTTAGGTTTGTGATATGGGACACGGTGTGAAATTCATGAGTGCTTGCACACAAAAAAAACTCCTGTGGCAAAACAAAGGTGGCTCAGGAAGTCTGTCTGGTTTGGGGTGGTTTCCTGGAAAACTCTGGTGACAGACCAAGCTGTGCAGAGGGGTTGTGGAGTCTTCTCCTTTGGAGGCATTCCAGACCTGCCTGAACATTGTGATCACCTGCTCTGGGTGACCCTGCTTTAGGAGGGAGGTTGGACTGGGTGTTCTTCAGAGATCCCTACCAACCCTCACCATGCTGTGATTCTGAGACTCTGTGAAAATCTCTTTTGTCTCCCCCATCCTTCTATCCCAACTGCAACACCCTGCATCTCAGCTTGGGATTTATTTTTCCTTGTTTAAGAAGCAAATAAACCTAAATTCAGTTGTGCATTCAAAGCTTTGCTCCTGACCAACACTGTTTTAAGTTGTCTTGCAGCAACTAGGTGATGCTGCTCTTGCTGGAACCCTGTTGAAGAGTTGTTTGCTTGGGTTTTTTTTTTTTTGTGGGAGGTCCATGCAGGTGCCATGGGAGCAGGTCGGTCACTGGGGCTGGGGAAAGGATCCCTGGCACAGCACCAAACAATCTGAAGTCTTTGGTGCAACCATCCTGCACCAGGCAAAAACCTGGAAAGCTGAATTTAGTCCTGGCTTAGGGCAACCCTCGGAGTGATGCCAGAGATCTCTTACATGTTTTACAGAAGAAGGTGATCCATCACTCTGCTCGGGGGGGATGCAGCTGTCACTGGGGTGAAGTTCTGAGTGCTTTGCAGAGGACAAGTTGACAGATTGATTTAAGGCAGCAGAGGAAGAATGATGTCTCTGGTCCACGGGTTCAGGGTCGAGTTGTGGAGGGATTCAGGCAAAGCACATGTGGGAAGCACCTTTATGTAGGCAAGAAAACCCCAAACCAACCCCAACTATTTAAACCCCAGTAATGTGCATTTCACTTTGCAGTCGTGAGAAGCTGGAATGTCTTCACGTCTAGCACAACGCCAAGACTTTTATACCTTCCAAATTCCTTTTGACTTCAGGATGGCAGACTGCAACCTTACAGCAGCAACTGTGCTTAAACCCCCACCCGCCCCAGCAAGGTCAGGTCCTGGATGTCCTCAGGGAGCTCCTGCTCAGGCTGTCACTGTTTCCCTGCTGAGCTTGCGAAAGGAGCGGAGTCAGAAAAATTCCTCACTTGCTGCAGATGGTGGGAGATGCTCCATTAGTATTCAGGGGGTGTGGTGTCAGTGCTGGG
>VWZE01010422.1:58340-72424 GCA_013396675.1 Eubucco bourcierii
TTTTTTTTTTTTTTAATGTGAACTGCATACAGACACGATTTTGGAGGGAAACATTTCCAAGTGTATGACTGAGATACAAAAATGCAGTGGTATGGTGCAGGGAGGTTCGGGTCAGTCCCTACTGGGGGTTTCTGTCCCGTCTGTGTAATGGTGGGTTTGGATTACAAAGCTTTTTGTTTCTTATTCAACCTAGGGAAGGGGAAAACTGGGGAAAGCTACAGAATACATGAAAGAATTGTAGCTGGATTGGAGTGATTTACAGGGAGATAATTTCGTTGATTAGTTTTGGTGCGGTTCCCACGTTACACAATGTCACACAAATCCCAGCGCGCAGCCAGGCCAGATGTTTGATTTTTATTGCTTTTACATAAGATTGGGAGTCAGGAACAGCTTCTGATCACAGTTCCTTTGTTGTCAGCTAGTTGGGAAACCCAAATGGTCTCCCACCAGATGATGTGTGTTGCCTTTCTGCTTGGTTTATGCTGCTTTGCATCAGGCCTCAGAGAAACGCTCAATGGAGGTGGCTGTTGGTCTCTTCTCCCAAGGAACAGGAGGAGATTGGACAGGTTGGAGAGTTGGGCAGGGAGAAACTTAATGAAATTCAACAATGGCAAGTGTAGAGTCTTGCACCTGGGAGAGAACAACTCCAGGTATCAGTATAGCTTGGGGACTGACCTGTTGGAAGGCAGCTAAAGGATCTGGGGATCCCAACTGATGGGAGGTTGACCATGAGCCAGCAATGCGCTGTTGCGGCCAGGAGGGCCAATGCCATTCTGGGGTGTATTAGAAGGGCTGTGGTTAGTAGTTCAAGAGAGGTTCTCCTGCTCCTCTACTCTGCCCTGGTGAGGCCACATCTGGAGTACTGTGTCCAGCTCTGGGCCTCCCAGTTCAAGAAATACATAGAACTACTTGAGAGAGTCCAAAGCAGAGCTGCAAAGATAACTAAGGGAAGGGAACACCTCTGTTAGGAGGAGAGGCTGAGGAAGCTGGGGCTGTGCTACTTGGAAAAGAAGACACTGAGAGGTGCCCTCGTCAATGTTTATCAATATGTGCAGGGTGAGTGCCAGGAGGCTGGAGCCAGGCTCTGCTGGGTGATGCCCAATGACAGACCAAGGGGCAAGGGTGGAAGCTGAGGCATAGGAAGTTTCATGTAAGCATGAGAAGGAATTTTTTTCCCTGTGAGGGTGACAGAACCCTTGAACAGGCTGACCAGAGGGGTTGTGGAGTCTCCTCTCTGGAGATATTAAAAACCCATCTGGATGCATTCCTGTGTGACCTGGTCTAGGAGATCCTACTCTGGCAGGGAGGTTGGACTGGATGAGCTTTCGAGGTCCCTTTCCCTTATCGAGGCCCCTGACATTCTGTGATTCTGTGAAATGGCCTCAGGTTGTACCAGGGTAGGTTGAGGTTGGATATAAGAATAAACTTTTTCAATGTAAGGGCTCTCAAACACTGAAACACCTCTCTAGGTGGAACAGCACCTAGAGAGGTGGTTGAATCCCTGTCCCTGAAGGTGTTCAAAAGATGCAGCATGTGGTGCTAAGGGACGTGGTTTAGCACCAGCCTTGGTAGGTAATGGTTGAACTTGGTGATGGTAAAGATCTCTTCCATGCAAAGTGATTCTACAAATTGGAGACCTTTTTGCTCCTTTCCCTGCTTGGAAACTAATTCCAAGCCCTGTGTCCTCTTTGGTAACCATCTGCTCTGGTCATGTTTAACAAAGCACTGTTGGTTCCAAAATGCAGCTGAAATTCATATTTACTTTTATTGCTGGGGAAGCTGTGAGAGGAAGAAAAAAGAAAGCAAAGATACAGGGTTTTGACAGTGCAGGAGGGGACTGTGGATTGGGTTCAGATCAGAATTATAGAACCATTAAGGTTGAAAAAGACCTCTTAAGACCATCAGGTCCAACTGTCAGTCCTACAGCTACTAAGCCATGTCCCATAGTGCCATGCTTATATGTTTTGGGGTTTTTTTAATATCTCTAGGGATGGTGACTCCACCACTTTGCTGGGCAACCTGTTCCAATGTCTGACCACTCTTGCAAGAAAGAATTTTTTCCTAATATCCAACCTAAACCTTTCCTGGCACAACTTGAGACCCTTTCCCCTTGTCCTATCACTTGATAATAGGAAAATGAGACTGCTCCCCTCCTGACTCCAACCTCCTTTCAGGGAATTTTGAGACCAATAAGGTTTCCCCTCAGCCTCCTTCTCTCCAGAGGACTCAACTTGGTGCTCCTGAGTTACTTGCAAGGGGAAAAGCAGAAGATAATCAGATTTTCAGTTCAGACATCTCAGAACCGTCTTTTGCATCTGCTTTGAGATTTCAAACATCCATCAACTCTGTGTTACAGCAGAGCTTTTTATTTTTCCTTTCTTAGAAAGAATAATTCAGATTGAAATGAAACCCTGAGCTGATAACAGTTTACTCTGACCTGCAAAAACTGAAGTAGGATAAAAGCAGATGGACTACAAAACAGATTCTCCCAGGGCTGAGTGCTGGAAATAATGGACCAGAAGTGTCAAAAGACTTGAATTTTGACTCCTGCCTTTGTGCAAATTTGCTGTATGGTCTTGGGCAATCCACTTACTAAATCTTCTTGGATTTTAGACCCTCTATCAGAGTCTAAGAGCTTGAAATACTGTGCAAAAAAGCTACATGAGTCTCCAAAGCTTTATTGAGTGCATTGGCAAATCCACTCCACGAGGGCAATGCTGTGTTGTCATCTCCTCTGCAAATCTAGGTGCTGAGGTAACATCTGGACATGGCATTTGGGCAAGGTGTGAGAGCTCAGAGGTCTCTTGAAGCAGATGCGAGTTCTTGAAAAGGAAGAAGTCTGGCTCTGGGAAGCAAAAGCAAGAACAGGGGAAAATGAGGGATGCCTGGAGCTGGCAGTGGTGGCCCAAAGGGCTGGTAGATAGGCTGGGAAAACCTGAAAGGCAAACCATGTCTTGATGGAGAGGAAGGAGTGTCCTGAGGGATGATGCTGGGCAAGGATGAGAGTCAGATAGATAGTGGGCATGCATAGGTCCTGATCAAACCACAGCTGAACTTTAGGAGGGCTGAGATCCCTCACAAGGATCTCAACTCCCGTGTGGTGATTTGCCCTCTAATCAGTGGGGGTTTCTTATCCTGGAGGAAAGAACCTCCTAGAGACAGACTCAATTCAGTGGCATTACTGGGGATGCTTTTGATTGGCATGTTCCAGCTTTTACCAGTTTTCCACTCTGACTTCTGTCAAAACACAACTGAATTGCAATGCAAAAGGCTGTCTCCAAAAATGCAGGAATGCTAACGAAAGGGGGACTTTGCCTGGATTTCAGAGGGTGTGTACATCCAGGGGCTGTTTCAGCCTTTCATTCCACATTTAATAGTGCGATGAAGGATGTGGAGTTGTGGGGGTTTTTGTGTGTGTTCCTTGATGAGGGCAAACCTGTTAATGGACTTCCTAAATTGATTTTGGTGTCTTGCTTTCTCTAATCAAACAAAACTGACTAGAAAAATCCTTTAACAAATTTCTGTGTGACCAAGGGTTTGAATTACCAGCATGTCCTCACGTGGGACAGAACCAGCAGTGGAGTTGTTGTTTGATGAGAAAACCCAGAAAAGCAAAATGTTAATGGAAATATTATTCATGAACTGTGAGTTTTATAATTGGATGTTAGGAAACCAGCAGGGCAAGGGAGGGGATTCTACCCCTTTTGCTCTGCTCTCCTCAGACCCCACCTGGAGTCCTGTGTGCAGTTCTGGAGCCCCCAGCACAGGAAGGACATGGAACTGTTGGAGTGGGTCCAGAGGAGACCATGAAGATGATCAGAGGGCTGCAGCAGCTCTGCTCTGAGGACAGGCTGAGAGAGTTGGGGTTCTGCAGCCTGGAGAAGAGAAGGCTTCCAGGAGACCGTAGAGTAACCTTCCAGGATCTGAAGTGGGCTACAGGAAGGCTGGGGAGGGACTATTGACAAGGTCTTGCAATGCCAGGACAAGGGGCAATGGGTTTGAACTGGCAGAGGGGAGATTTAGACTGGATGTGAGGAGGAAGTTGTTTGTAGTGAGAGTGGTGAGACACTGGCACAGGTTGCCCAGGGAGGTTGTGGCTGCTCCCTCCCTGGAGGTGTTCAAGTGCAGGTTGGATGAGGCCTTGAGTGAGCTGTGCTAGTGGGAGGTGTCCCTGCCTATGGCAGGGGGTTGGAACTGGATGAGCTTTGTGATTCCTTCCAACCTTACCATTCTGTGATTCTATGAAAAAAAAAAGTCTTGCAAGTGTGCTCAGGCACTGGAACAGACTGCCCAGGGAGGCAATGGAGTCACCATCCCTGGTGGTGGATCACCACCATCCATGGAGGTGATCAAGAAAGGTGTGGGCACTCTGGGACATGGTTTAATGGCCATGGTGGTGTTGGCTTGATGGTTGGCCTTGATAATCCTGGAAGTCTTTCCCATCTGAAACAATTCTATGATCTTTACTGTAAGTAATGAGGGTGGCTGTTGGCTTGGCTTTTTAGGGGACCAACCCACAAGTTGCAGCAGGATGCCCAAGTGTGGAGACCAGCCACTGAATCTGTTCCTGACCAAAGCTGGCAGAGCCATCTGCTTTTATTACTCACAATCAGTAGAAAGCAAAGTGGAAAAGGCCTTGTCATTTAATGGTAAACTAACTGTAAAGCTTTCCTATTTTAAGAGACTTGTAAATGTTGCATGTATTTCTTTCATCACCAAACCCCTGAACATGGCTTCAAAAAGGGTAACCTTAAAAAAATCCAAACTCAAAAAAACTCAATCTCTTCTATTTCCCCTAAAGCTACCTCCATAAAAAAAAACCAACCAAACAAACAACAATAATAACAAAAACAAACAAACAAACAAAAAAACCCCACAAACCAAAAACAACAACAAAAAAACCCTACCCCAAAACCAAAAATTTCCCAACCAAAAGCCATGAAGATGTTAGGATGTTCCCTTTGATCTTTGGCTCCCTGGCTCAGCCTGGCCTGCATGAATTTTTGAGTGAATAAGACTACGTAGACTGGAGCTGTTAGAAAAAGGAGAAAAAGCTGATTTCTAGACAGTCAGTTGACTTCAGAAGTTAATGCTGAAAAAGAAAAGCTCAAAAAATAAAAGGTTATTCCCATAAAATTATGCTAATTGCCTTGGATCCTTTGAAATGCCAGTGGCTGCCAGGCATCCTGCGGCTGATGTGCTGCTGGAGGTGGCTCTACGCTCCTGAAGTTGTCTGCTGCCTGATATGCTTCTGAAGGTGTCCCAGGGATTTCAGAAAGATGGTGACTTTCCAGTACTCTGCCTTAGATGGACAGCAGATGAATATGCCCAATAATTCAACCAGCATCTTCCACTGCCCTAGGCTTGTGAGAGCTGTTGGGAATGAAACCGAACAGGGTGGTGATTCCAGCTCTGAAAGAGTGCTGTGGGAGCAGGAGCCTCCTTCTGACACCAGCGTTTTTATTCTTAGCACCATCATTTTTTGCCTTGAGTTTTTCACTTAACTCTTTTATGTGCTCTTGACCTGCTGTTGCCTTTTGCCCTGAGGCCAGCTGTTGACCTTCAACATCCCTAAGGACTGGTTGTCCTGTCCTCATTCCTGGGAGACTCATGATGTGTTCCCAGTGAGCTGGCTGCTGCATGGCTCTCATGACCACTGCATCTTTCCCCAGCCTTTGTGTCCTGAAGGAACATCTCTGTGAGCCAAGGGAGAAAAATCCTCTTTCCTTTAATTTTTGACAACAAGCTGTTACCCAATTTGATTGCACAGTGTTGGCCAGTGGAAGAGAGAGGAAGCCATCAGCACGCTCAGAAGCAACAAAGAAAAGGTGGTAATGTTTTAGAGCTTCCTTCAAAATGATATTAACAGTTCCTGCTGCCTCTTTGTCCTGCCAGTTTCCCTTGTAATGTAATCAATAGCATTGATTGGTCAGTAATGGCATGTGAGATACTTGGGAGCTTGGTTTTTGGCCAGGAAGGCTGTGATGGAGATGAGGGACTGCTTCCTGTTTGGTGTGTGCAAGGAGATGGGGAAAGCCCCACTGGAGGAAAGCCTCCAGCCTGCTCTTGGAGGTGATGGAGAAGGATGTCTGTGTCTGCTGTCACCAAATTCTCTTGGGCTTTGTAACTCCATAGTTGTATGCTGGTGGTTCACTGTGGACCCCAGCAAGCAAGGGGATGAGGATGGTGGAGATGGAAGGTGAAACCCTGAGAGTTGTAATGGTTTCATGCTGAGGTTCTCTTCAGGAGGGTCAGTAACAGCTCTTCTGTTTTACAAGACAACTCAGTCACCTCCTGTCATGGCTTTGCTTGATGTCTGATGTTGATTTCTGGATTTGGACAGGGTTGGGGCAAAGCAGACCTCGGATGGCTGGTTTGGCTTGATGCACTAACACTCACATGGCATGGGCAGAGGAAAGAGGGGCACCTGCCACCTGGGAGATGAAGCCTTTTCCCAGGCAGGGTTATCTCCCTCCAGGATTACTTCTCCTTCTGGGTTCCAGCAGCAATTAGCTCTCTTTAGGAAATTTCTCAGGTCCGAGTGCTCACAGGACCCAGATTCATTCCTGCTGTTGCTGCTTGCCTGAGTTGTGTTCCACTCAGGGAAGCCTCGGCCATAGGATGCTTCTGAGACCACATATTTATTGTGGCCCCTCAAGGACCCACCTTAAAAAACAGGTGGACATAAACAGGACTTAACTGGCTTATTCTGCAACAGACGTGTCTAAATCCAGGTTCATCAGGAATAGAGAGCTTCAAGATGACACTTTAAAAATCCAAATCAAACCTTTGAATTCAAAGGAGAGTTGTGTCTTGATCATTGATGGATGTGGGGAGGAAGAAACCTCAGATAAATGCTTTGATGTTTAGAAGAGAGGACAAAGCTCCAGCTGCTCCTGGAAAGGGACTGGGAGGAGGATTTGAGGTTATTTCCTGCCTCTCCATTGAATCAATCTCACCAAATGGTCTGCAGGGTGTCATGGGACAGCTGCTAATTCCTCTGTGGCTTCTTGTGTCTTTGGTGCTCATCTCAGAGCTCTCTCTTGGTGGCAGGCAACAGCTGACTGTGGTTTCTCACCAGGTTTTACCTGGGCTGGTTTTCCAATGAGAACCATAGAAAACCTTCATCTGCTTTGTAGGGATTGCTTATTGTCAGCTTCTGCTCCTGACAGCAGCCACAAAGTCTGGAGGGCTTAGAGGACAGCAGGTGGCAGAGATGTGTTCTAGGTACGTCCACACTTCTTAGGTCTTTTAAACCCCACATAGGTGAGACCATGAAGCATATCTCCAGGTTGGCACCTGCAGGATGCCAAGGCTTTAGCACTACTTAAGCACTGCTAGGCTAAACTGCAGGCTGGGGAGCTAACAGGAGGAGAAGCAAGAGTAGCTGTGCCAGCTGCTGTTTAATTGATAGCAACATTGATTTCTTTCTAATTGACATTTGAAGGGCAGATCTGACAGGCTGTCTGCACAGCCCACCTCCCTCTCTCACTTCTCTCTGCTCATCCAGTTTGTTTGCTTTTTGCAAGAGAGGACTTTGTAAACCTCTACCCACCAGCCATGTGGTCCCACTGCTGGAATACCACAGAGGTTTCATTCCTGACAAATACTTGATTCAGACTGAAAGGCCCAAGTCTGTTGTGTATCCCTGCAGCAATCAGGTGTTGCTGTGGTTGGCATCCCTATCTCCATGGAGGTGTTTCTCTGATACATGATGTGCAGGTCCTGCTGAGGGTCTCCTCCAGCTCTTGGGCATGTACCTGATGGTCCCTTCTAAGGCACTTTGGGACATGGTTTAGTGACCATAGCAGTTTTAGGTTGAGAGTTGGACTCAATGATCTTGGAGATCTTTTCCAACTGACACAAAACAAGAGGACACAGTCTCAAGCTGTGCCAGGGGAAGTTTAGACTCGAGGTGAGGAGAAAGTTCTTGACTGAGTCATTGGCTATTGGAATGGGCTGCCTAGGGAGGTGGTGGAGTCAGCGTTCCTGGAGGTGTTGAAGGTGGGTTTATACGTGGCTCTTGGTGCCGTGGTCTGGTCTTGAGGGCTGTGGTAACGGGTTGGACTTGATGAGCTTTGAGGTCTCTTCCAACCTTGGTGATTCTGTGATAATTCTATGTTTCTGTTTTCAACCAGCAGCAGCTTTGAGAAATGGCATTATGAATGAGAAGAGGTATTATCTGAACTTGGATAGGGCTGGGGCTGAGCCAGCTTTGAGTGTCAAATTTACAGCCCCTTTTTGGGGAAGAAAACAGCACAGTGTTTGTTTTCAGGAGTCCTGCCACCTTTTCCTTTCAGTTCTGCGCCCCTTTGTTCATCTCAGTCCCTGGATTTGTGTAGATTTTCTTGGAGATTTTTCTGGTCTGCCTCAAGGCCTTGGGCAAAGATTTATTCTTCTGAGATTTTTCATCCAAGCTAGATACCTTGGAGACCTCTGCAGGTGTCAGGGGTGTAGCAGAGACTCAACTGAACGTCAGAGATGATCCTCCTCCTGCCCATCACAGTAGGCTGGGGACTTTTGCCCTTTTCAGCAATTTCTGCAATGAAATTGGGGTGAAATAACTCTTCAGGACATCAAGTGGCACCTTGGGATTTGCCATTACTGTAATTAAGAAGTGAGGCTGCCTAGCATGGAGCAGTTGGGAACTTCTTGTATGGCCCTCTTAGTAGAAAGACTCAAATGTTCCCACTGGATTAAGGTGAATTATAAAAGGATTAACCAGTTTGGAGTTTCCCACTGTGTTTGAACCTAAAAGGATAAGTATTGAGTGCTCACAGCTTTCTTCTAGAGAGTCATAGAATGCACTGGATTGGAAGGGAATTTAAAGGTCATCTAGTCCAACCCCCTGCAGGGAGCAGGGACATCTTTGGCTCAATCAGGATGCTCAGAGCCCTATCAAGCCTGATGCTGAATGTCTCCAGGGATGGGGCATCTACCACCTCTTTGGGCAACTCTTTCCAATGTTCCACCACACTTGTAGTAGAGAACTTCACTGTTGCTTCTTAGAGTTTCATTGGTATGGAGGTGCTTCTAGAGTTTCATTGGTATGGAGGGTATAAATCTCTTTACTCCAGCTCCATTTCTGGTTCGTTATTTACAACTCAACATTTCCCCACCGTCGGCACAGCGCAGACCGCCACAACCAACCAGACCTTTTGATCCCCATTTGGGCTTTGCCTGTTTAACTGGGTCTCAAGAGGCTGGGTTTGAGGGGAGGCTGGGAGGGGGAGACATTAAACTGAGCAGCTGATCTCCACATCAGGGGGTTGGGTTGTTTTTTTTCTTTGCTGCCATCAGTTGTTTCAGTTGTGTAGTTGATCTCCTCCCAGCCAGCAAGATCAAAGCAAGGGGGAAAATAAATATGTGCCGAGACACACAGTGCTGGGGTGGAACTGCACTTGTGGAGCTCTCCCCTGTGAGACATCTAAATTGCAGCTTTACTGTTCCACATACTAATTACCCATTGTTGGATTTTATTTTTTTTTTTTACATTTAATTAGAAAAATAAACCACTCTCTCTTTTTTTTTTTTTTTTTCCCCCAAAGATGTTTTATTTTTCTTCAAACAAACAAAGCAACCAAAAAAAAAAAGTGGTGTTAAAACTCTGTGCTACCATGTTGTGCTGGGTCTGCATTTGGGTCACAACAACCCCGTGCAGTGCTCCAGCTTTGGGGCAGAGTGGCTGGAAAGTTGCCCTGAGGAAAGGACACGAAGGTGTTTGTCAACAGCTAACTGTATATGAAACCTGTGTGTGACCAGGTGGCTGACAAGGCCAAGAGCATTCTGGCTTGGATCAGGAATTGTGTGGCCAACAGGACCAGGGCAGTGATTGTGCCTCTATACTCAGTGCATTTGAGGCCCCACCTTGAGTGTTGGGTTCCTTTTTGGGGCACTCGTTAGATGGAGGACATTGAGGTGCTGGAACATGTCTAAAAGAGGCCAACAAAACTGGTGAAGGGTCTGGAGAACAGGACTGGTGAGGAGCAACTGAGGGAACTGGGATTGTTCAACCTGGAGAAGAGGAGGCTGGAGGGAGACCTTCTGGCTCTCCACAACTCCCTGAAGGGTTGGAGCCAGGTGGCAGTTGGTGTCTTCTCCCTAGCATCAAGTGATAGGACAAAGGGAAATGGCCTCAGTTGGCACCAGGGGAGGTTTATGTTGGACATGAGGAACAGTTTGGGTTTTTTTTTTAAAGGGTTGTAAAACCCTGGAGCAGGCTGCCCAGGGCAGTGGTAGAGTCCCCATTCCTGGAGAAATTGAAAAACTGTGTAGATGTGGTGCTGAGGGATGTGGTTTAATGGTGACTTGGCAGTGCTGGGTTAAAGGTTGGACTTGATGATCTTGGAGTTGTTTTCCAACCAAAACAGTTGTATGACTGTATTCAGCAAACCAGGCTTTCCTGGGGCTCTGTGTAGAGCTGATCCATCCCATCCCATGCCAGGGGTGCTGCCAAGTTTGCAGGAGGGAGCTGCATAGTGACCAGAGCTCTGCATTAGCTGCACCCTCTGCATTATCTGCATCGGTGCTGGGCTCAGTGGGCATTTGGGAGCCTCATTGCATTGATCTTGCTCTAAGCTAACAGGATGATTTATTTTCCATTTGCAAAGGTCTGAAATAATCCATATCCCTGTACCTCTAGGCTCTAATCCCTCTTCTTTTTTTCCCCTGGGTGATTGCATTCAGGGGTGGGGTTGGTAAAGCTTGCTTCCCTCCCCCCACCCAGGGATGCCTGATTCTGAATTAAAAATAAGAGTGCCTCAAAACCCAGCCTGTAGATACAAAATGAACATATGCTCAGTATTTTTAGTAGATGTGTCCCTTCCCCATGACTTCATCATTGTTAGTTTGTTTGGGGTTATTTATTTATTTAATTTTTATTTTTAACAATGAAATTTCTCCCCTCCCAACCTCCTTCTCTTTACCCAAGGATGAAAAAGCAGCAGACCCATTCAAAACCAGAGCAGTCAGCACAGGTCCTTGGCTCACCATCCAGAGCAGTTCTCTCCCATCACATGCATCACATCCTTTGTAAACTCTTCCCTAAAATTAATGGACTGTAAAGGCTTCAGATTCCCCTCTCCTGCTAATCTGGGGGCCGGTGGAGCAGGCAGGCTGGCACAGGATGTGGTGCGTCATGGAAAAGGCTGCTTTTGCCCCCTAAATGGAGGCAAAAGAGATCAAGAGGGGGGGAAAAAAAATCGGAGGAACTCAGCCACTGCTGTTAGCAGGGACAACGTTTCCAGAAGCTCTTGGTCATGAGAAGATGCTGCTCTCCACATGAGCCTGACAGCAATGTGTCAGCTGGTGCAGGGTCATTGATTCTCCTCAGAAGCTTAGCAGAGGTGGAGATTGCTTAATCATAGACCCCAGCAGGTTGGAAGAGATCTCTAAGCTCATCCAGTCCAACCTATCACCCAGCCCTAGCCAATCAACCAGACCATGGCACTAAGTGCCCCATCCAGGCTTGGCTTGAACACCTGCAGGGATGGTGACTCCACCACCTCCCTGGGCAGCTCATTCCAATGCCAATCATTCTGTCAAGAGCTTCCTCCTAACATCCAGCCTAGACCTCCCCTGGCACAGCTTGAGACTATGTCCCCTTGTTCTGTTGGTGGTTGCCTGGGAGAAGAGACCAACCCCACCTAGCTACAACCTCCTTTCAGGTAGTTGTAGCCAGCAATGAGGTCTGCCCTGAGCCTCCTCTTCTCCAGGCTGCACACCCCCAGCTCCCTCAGCCTCTCCTCACAGGGCTGTGCTCCAGGCCCCTCACCAACCTTGGTGCCCTTCTCTGGACACCTTCCAGCGCCTCAGCATCTCTCTTGAATTGAGGAGCACAGAACTGGACACAAGACCCAAGGTGTGACCTGAACAGTGATGAGTCCAAGGGCAGAATAACTTCCCTTGTCCTGCTGGCCACACTGTTCCTGACGCAGGCCAGGATGCCATTGGCTCTCCTGCCCACCTGGGCACACTGCTGGCTCATGTTCAGCTACTCTCTCCCAGCACCCCCAGGTCCCTTTCTGCCTGGCTGCTCTCCAGCCACTCTGTCCCCAACCTGTAGCACTGTTTGGAGTTGTTGTGACCAAAGTGTAGAACCCTGCACTTAACCTTGTTAAATCTCATCCCTGGCCTCTGCCCACCCATCCAACCTGTCCAGGTCCCTTTGCAGTGCCCTTTTACCCTCCAACAGACCCACACCTGCTCCTAACTTGGTGTCATCTACAAACTTACTGATGCTGGACTCAATCCCCTGGTCCAGATCATCAGTAAAGATATCGAACAGGATCAGGCCCAGCACTGATCCCTGGGGGACACCACTGGTGCCAGCTGCCAACTGGCTGTGGCACCATTCACCACCACTCTCTAGACCCAGCCCTCCAACCAGTTCTTGACCCATAGCAAAGTGAATCTGCCCAAACCAGGAGGTCATTGTGACCGACAGTGTCAAAGGCTTTGCTGAAGTCCAGGCAGACTCCATCCACAGCCTGACATGCATTCACCAGGAGGGTAACCTGAGCATAAAAGGAGATCAGGTTGGTCAGGCAGGACCTGCCCTTCCTAAACCCATGCTGCCTGACCTGATCCCTTGCCCATCCTGAAGGTGCTGTGTGATGGCACTCAAGATGACCTATTCCATTACCTTGCCTGGCACTGAGGTCAGGCTGACAGGTCTGGAATTTCCTGATTCCTCCTTCTGACTCTTCTTGATACTACTGTGCGAAGCCAGTGCTGCTGGCCCTTGTATATAGGTACCAGCACCAACTGGTGTCTACCTTGACTTGACTTTTTATGAAGGCAGGTAGTGATAGGACTTGGGGGAATGGAGCAAAGCTGGAAATGGGACGATTCGAACAGGACGTAAGGAAGAAGCTCTTCATCATGAGGGTGGTGAGACACTAGAAAGGGTTGCCTAGAGAGGTGGTGGAAGCCTCATCCCTGGAGGTGTTTAAGGCCAGGCTGGATGAGTCTCTGGAGAGCCTGATCTAGTGTGAGGTGTCCCTGCCCATGGCAGGGGTGGGTGGAACTAGATGATCCTTATGGTCCCTTCCAACTCCGACTGATTCTATGATTCTAAAGCTTTTGACACCATCTCCCACAGTTTTCTTTCAGAAGAAACTGGCAGCTCATGGCTTGGTTGGAGCAGGTCTAGAGAAGCTGGTGAAGGCTCTGGAGAAACAAGTCTTGTGAGGAGCAGCTAAGGGAACTGGAGTTGTTTAGCCTAGGGAAAGTCGAGCTGAGAGGAGGCCTTCTGGGTGTCTACAACTCCCTGAAAGGAGATTGGAGCCAAATAGAGGTTCATCTCTTCTTCCAATAAAAAAAAAATAGGACAAGAGGAAATGACCTCAAGTTACAGCAGAGGAGGTTTAGGTTGGACACAGGGAACAATTGCTTCCCCAGATGGGTTGTCAGGGCCTGTGCCAGGCTGCCCATGGCAGTAGTGGAGTCCCCATCCCTGGAGAGATTGAAAAGCTGTGGAGATGTGGTGCTGAAGGATGTGAAGAAGAGAAGGCTTCAAGAAGACCTTATAGTAGCCTTCCAGTATCTGAAGGGGGCCTGCAGGAAGGCTGGGGAGGGACTATTGACAAGGTCTTATAATGACAGGACAAGGGGCAATGGGTTTAAACTGGCAGAGGGGAGGTTGAAACTGGATGTTAGGAGGAAGCTCTTTGCAGTGAGGGTGGTGAGACACTGGCACAGTTTGCCCAGGAAGGTTGTGGCTGTTCCCTTTCTGGAGGTGTTCAAGACCAGATTGGATGAGGGCTTGAGTGAGCTGTACTAGTGGGAGGTGTCCCTGCCTGTGGCAGGGGGTTGGAACTGGGTAATCCTTGAGGTCCCTTCCAACCTTACCATTCTATGATTCCATGTTTGAGTGATGTGTTTGGAAGTGCTGGGTTAACAGTTGGACTTGGTGGTCGTGGAGGTCTCTTTGAACCAAAGCAGTTCTGTTAATCCACGATGCCTTGGACATCCTCCAGCCCTCCCTAGGTGTTGCTTTGGACTATCAGAAGGCTTTTGTAACAGTTGTGGTTTTGTGACAGAATCAATCACTCTCTTTTTTTTTTTTTTTTTTTTTTTTTTTT
>VWZE01010422.1:72445-86687 GCA_013396675.1 Eubucco bourcierii
TTTCTATTGGGTTGTTTTTTTCAATGCATTAATTTAATTGACAGATCTCTTTGCTTTGTTGTTTGGGTTTTTGTTGTGTGGGTTTCGTTTTTTTTTTTCTGTTTGTTTGTTTCATGAATTTTTATAACTAGAAGATACATTCTCCTGTGTAGCAAGCATGAAAGATTTATGGTGGAATAAATGGTTCAGCTTGGCTTATGCACAGTGACCACACAAATTACTCTTTTTAAGCTCCATGGAGATAATTAAAAGTATCTGCGTGGGCGTGAGAGACAACAACAGACCAAACTCTGTCTTGGTTGCACTGGGTCAACCCTCTCCCTTCCACCCAGCTGAAGACTGCTCAGGAGCAGATCCAGCACGTTCTGTGATCTCCTGTTTCATAATTAATTAAATTCTGCACTCAGGAAAACACAGCTTTTAGTGGAAAATTGAAGTGGTCTCCGGGCTCAGCGAGTGAGTGAGGTTGAGACGTGTCGTCACGAGGGAGCTGGTGCTGAACCTTTTAGAGAAACACAGGGACAAGGGAGGGCACAAATGGGATTAATGGAGGAGAAACTGCTCACAGGAGATATTGAGAGGACCGTGTCATGTGCTGCCCATAGTCTACCCAAGAGATGAGCTAAGAGCTGTTTTCTGGAAACATTTCTTCTCTCTTCTTGAGTTACACAGAACTGCAGACTGGTAGTGTTGGAAGGGACTTGTGGAGATCATCCAGTCCAACCTCCTTGCTAGAGCAGCTTCATCTACAGTAGGTTCCACAGGATGGTGTCCAGGTGGCTTTTGACTCCAGAGATGGAGACTCCACCACCTCTTTGGGCAGCCTGGACTGCTCTACCCAAGAGATGAACTAAGAGCTATTTTCTGGAAACATTTCTTCTCTCGAGTTACACAGAACTGCAGACTGGTAGTGTTGGAAGGGACTTGTGAAGATCATCCAGTCCAACCTCCTTGCTAGAGCAGCTTCATCTACAGTAGGTTCCACAGGATGGTGTCCAGGTGGCTTTTGACTCCAGAGATGGAGGCTCCACCACCTCTTTTGGCAACCTGGACTACTCTACCCAAGAGATGAGCTAAGAGCTATTTTCTGGAAACATTTCATCTCTGTTCTTGAGTTACACAGAACTGCAGACTGGTAGTGTTGGAAGGGACTTGTGGAGATCATCCAGTCCAACCTCCTTGCTAGAGCAGCTTCATCTACAGTAGGTTCCACAGGATGGTGTCCAGGTGGCTTTTGACTCCAGAGATGGAGACTCCACCACCTCTTTGGGCAGCCTGGACTGCTCTCAGAGTAAAGAAGTTCCTCCTAATATTTAAATGGAGCTTCCTATGTTCAAGTTGACCCTGTCACTGAATATTATCAAGAAAAAAGAGTGTTAAAAGATGGGATCAAGGTGGGCTACGGCTTGGCCAAAGACACCAATCTGATTGTCTGAGAGGCTGATGGGTAGCAAATATGCAGCAGAAAACAGGTTTGTGGTGGCTTTGGATAAGCAGAAAAACCTCAAATATTGTTTCCCTCTGTCTTTTTCCCCCTCCTGGTCATTATGTCCAATACTGTTGCAGACTGCGTAGGGCTGAAATGACTTTAAAAACTGTTTATGGTTTGGGTTTGTGGTTTGTTTTATTTGTTTTACCTTCTTTGGCTCAAAATCCAGATCTGAGGCAGTGGTGAAGCAGGCAGCAAATGCTGCTTTCTCCTTTTTAATTAAAAGAAATGCAACAGGGTTGCCTGGCTCTGCACAGTGACGAGCAAAGTGATCCCCATGGAACCTCAGCTCTCAAAATCCACCTGTTTTTTTTTCTGCAATGTGGGAAACCCCCTCCAGAATCAGACAGGGCAGGGATTTGGGGTTTAATATGACCTTGTAGCTACAGAGTGATCTCGTTTGGCTTTGCTGACTGCAGCTTTAGGCTGGGGGAAGTCAATTTTTTTAGTAATAACTCAAGAGCTGAACATAAAATGCTTTTTCCCCCCTCTGTTTTTAGTGCTTTTGTATGAAATTGCAGGGTTCTGTACTTGGACCACAACAACCACGTTCATGGGACAGAGTGGAAAGCTGCCAGGCAGAAAAGGACTTGGAGGTACTGGTTGACAGTCTGAATGTGAGCCAGCAGTGTGCTCAGGTGGCCAAATAGGCTACCAGAATCCTGGCCTGGATCAGCAGTGGTGTGGCCAGCAGGAGCAGGGAAGTGGTCATGCCGCTATACTAGTCACTGGTGAGGCTGCACCTTGAATATTTGGTTCAGTTTGGGCTCTTTCAATCCAAGAAGGACACTGAGGTGCTGGAGTGTGTCTAGAGAAAGGCAACAAAGCTGGTGAAGGCTCTGGAGCACAGGTCTGGTAAGGAGCAGCTGAGGGAACTGGGATTGTTCATCCTGGAGACAAGGAGGCTGAGGGGAGACCTCACTCTCCAGATCCAGGTAGAGGTCTTCTCCCAATAAGCAAGTAATAGGACAAGTAGAAATGGACTCAAGTTGCACCAGGGGAGGTTTTGGTTGGATATTAGGAATGATTTTTTTCCTGCAGCAGGGGTCAGGCATTAGAGCAGGCTGCCCAGGGAGGTGGTGGAGTCACCATCCCTGGAGGTGTTCAAGAAAAATGTAGAGATGGAATTTTGGGACGTGTTTTAATGGCCATGGTGGTGTTAGGTTGATGGTTGGACTCAATGATCTTAGAGGACTTTTCCAACTGGAACGATTCTGTGATTATTGCATGAGATTATTGGTAACCTTCTGCTTCTCTGGGAGCTCTAAAAATTCTGTTTTCCATTTGTGATTCTGAACTGAAAGCTATGTGGTTGAAGTAGGAGATGTGTTTTCTTTTGTACCTTGGCTACAGAAACTATTTTCATAGAATCATAGAATGGTAAGGTTGGAAGGGACCTCAAGAATCATCTAGTTCCAACCCCCTGCCTTAGGCAGGGACACCTCCCACTAGCACAGGTCACTCAAGGCCTCCTCCACCTGACCTTGACCGCCTCCAGGGAGGGAGCAGCCACAACCTCCCTGGGCAACCTGTGCCAGTGTCTCCCCGTTTTGGCTGATACTTGGAGGCTGCACATACCAGGTTCAGACCTGAAAGTGTGAACTGCTGCAGTTTAAGGCATGGCGATGCCTGGGGTGTCCTTCATCCACTAGAACTGGTCCTGTGTGAGCTGAAGGGAGCCCGAAGTGGTTGTCACATGTTGGAGTAGTCTTACATGGACCTATTTAGGCCCATTCCTGAGTATTTCCATTCTCCTGGAGAAAACACTTTGCTCCAGAGGTTTGATGGAGCAATTTGTTCTTTTGCCCTTACTTTTGTCCTGCAAGCAGGGTTGATGTTGGTTCTCTCACTGCTGCCAGGGTTTGATGTGGATACCCCAAGCTACCTGCTCTCGTGAGCTGGAAGAGATCTTCATCCCAAGCCTTTGCTCTGATAAACTTTTTGTGGAGTCTCTTTTTTCCCTTCCAGCACTCCTATAAATCATAGAATCATAGAATGGTAAGGTTGGAAGGGACCTCAAGGATCATCTAGTTCCAACCCCCTGCCATAGGCAGGGACACCTCCCACTAGTACAGCTCACTCAAGACCTCCTCCAACCTGGCCTTGAACACCCCCAGGGAGGCAACCACAACCTCCCTGGGCAACCTATGCCAGTGTCTCACCACCCTCACTGGAAAGAACTTCCTCCTAGCATGACCTAATCTGATTCACATCCAAGAGCTGTGGGAAGGGGCAGGTCACAATTTTGGTGGGACAAAAATGTGATGATCTGAAATACCTGGAGATCAAGGTATTTATTTGATATGAAATATCATAAAAGCAGGATTATTTTTTTTTCTTTCTCTACTCTGTCTCTGCAATATACAATTACCTGAGTCCTGATTCGTGACTTGCAGTTTCAGCTGGTCAGCTGCTGTGTGCATGGAGCTGGATGGTGTCCAGGTTTCCCAAATGTTCAGGATCAGTGGTCCAAACCTTTTGCCACTTCATCAAAGCCTCAACAAATGTTACTGTGACATGCTAGAAAAAAATTATTGGGAGGGAGGCAAATTTACTTGGAAAAAGCAATGCAAGTCATTTAAACCTTCTTCCTGGTGTTTTAAAAGCAGAACTGAACTTCGTGCACCTTTTCCATGAACATCTTCCTTAAAGTTCTTTGAGCTGGTTTCTCAATATGTCATTTCAGTCCCCTGCATTTGATGGTTTCTATATATATTTTTTTTTCTTCTAAATTTATTTTAATTCTCAGCAAGTCCAGTGACAGAATGGCTCTGTTGGATTCCTCCACAGGAGTGGAGCACATTTTACCCACTAAACAAAAATGAAGTGACATCTGCAATATTTGTGCTGGCACCGTCTGTGCCAGACACTTAGAGCAGCAATTAACACCTGATCCAAAACGTGAATGGGCTGGTCGAGTGCCTTAGAGGAATTAAACCACTTTTTATCTGATCCTTTCCTTCTATTGTCTTCCTCTGTGTGGTGGCAGACAAATGTTCAGCACTGAGAAGGGTCCCAGTGCAGAGCTGTCCTTCAGGGCTGCATCTGGTTTTGATTGCTGCTTCCAGATAATATCCTGCAAATGCATGGTCTTGATGATGTGGCTCGGGAATTGATGAGTGCTGCCACAGACTTCCAACATGGCAGAGGGAGAAGGGACCTGTGGAGATAATCTGGTCGAACTCCCCTAGTTGCCCAGGTTTGCATTGGCCCAGGCTGCTTTGGAATCTCTCCAGAGGAGGAGACTCAGCAGAGCAGAGAGGCAGAATCTCCTCTCTCCATCTGCTGGCCACTCTGCTTTGGATGCAACTCAGGGTGCCATTTGCCTTCTGGGCTGCAAGCACACATTGCTGGCTCATGTCCAGCTGCTCATCCACCTGCAACCTAGTGAGTCTTTTTCTGGTGGACTGCTCTAAATTTCATCATCCTCCAGCCTGTATTGATATCTAGGATTGCTCTGACCTAGGTGCAGGACCTTCCCCTTTGCCTTATTGAACCTCACAAGAGTTTCCTCAACCTACTTCTCCTGTCTATCCATGTCCCTCTGGATGGCATCCCATCCTTCAGAGGGGACATATGGCACTTCAGCTCATGCTTCAGTGGACATGGTGGTGTTGGGTTGATGTCTATGGTCTTAGAGGTTTTTTTCCAACCACAGTGATTGTTGGGTTGATGTTTGGAGTCGGTGGTCTTAGTGGTTTTTTCCAACCACAGTGATTGTTGGGTTGATGTTTGGAGTCGGTGGTCTTAGTGGTTTTTTCCAACCACAGTGATTGTTGGGTTGATGTTTGGAGTCGGTGGTCTTAGTGGTTTTTTCCAACCACAGTGATTGTTGGGTTGATGTTTGGAGTCAGTGGTCTTAGAGGTTTTTTTCCAACCATAATGATTGTTGGATTGAATGTCTTAAGAGTTTTTTCCCAACCAAAATGCTTGCATGTGTATATGCATTATGCAGATGTACATAATATGTAGGTGATTTACATTTATCCCATAGGCAAATACTCTGGAGCTAATCTCTAAAATGAGTTGGGGAACTTTGTTGTGCCATGGTTATTAAAAAAAAAACAAACAAAAAACAAAAAACCAAACTGAATCACACCCTGGGTTCCAGGATTGAAATGTCTGGAGGTTGAATTCTGAAGGCTACTGGAGTAAGAATGTTGATGTCTGTAGTCTTTTCTTCTTGGAAAGCCTTTGGAATATTGCTGTGCAGGGTTGGGAGTGTAATTTGTTGGCCGTGGTGGTCTTAGGTCAATGATTGGCCTCTGTGATCTTAGAAGTATTTTCCAGGTGAAAAAATTCTGTGATTCATAGATTCATAGAATGGTTTGGGTTGGAAGAGACCTTAAAGGTCATCTAGTTCCAACACCCCTGCTATGTGCACCTCCCCCTAGTACAGGTCACTCAAGGCCTCATCCAACCTGGCTTTGAACACCTCCAGGGAGGGAGCATCCACAGCCTCTCTGGGCAACCTGTGCCAGTGCCTCACCACCCTCACTGAAGAATTTGTTCCTAATATCCAGCCTAAATATACCCTCTTCAAGCTTAAAATTGTTCCCTCTTGTCCTATCACTACCAGCCCTTGTACAAAGTCCCTTCCCAGCGTTCTTGTATCCCCCTTCAGGTACTGCAAGACCACTGTTAGGTCTCCCTAGGTTTTGAATGCAGATTGGAACCTGGAACTTGTTTGTAGAGAAAGGTACAGTGAGAGCTGCTGTAGAGGCAAGGAAAGGGTGTGTGCATGAGCTTTCAGTGATGCCACTTCTCCCCTCCAGCCAAGAGAAGAGCCTTTGACGTATGTAAGGAACAGAGGCTGCAATTTCAAGCCCAGAAAGTCCTTTAAAATAAATACATTCAGCTCCCGCTGTGTCAGTAACAACACGCACCAGCTACAGCTATTCTGTGGCTAAGGTCAAGTTCAGAGCAGGAAAGAGCCCCAGAGCTATTTATATAATCCCCACTGACACCATATCTCACAATTTTTAATGTATTTATCTTCCCAGCACCCTGGGGAGGGGGAGTCCTACTGTCCTTTCTTGGCAGGTCGGAGGCTTGAGAGAGCTTCTAATTTATCTGAGGTTGAAAGAAGTGGTGCAGGGAGTGGAGCTCTGCAGTCCCAGGCACAGGCATTAATCACCAGACCGTGGTTTTCCCTCTGGAAGTGAAGGTTACCCAACGTAGAGATGGAGCCTGGAGAGCTTCAAGGTGTCACAGCAGCAGGAGCAATAATAAACTCTGCTGCTAATAAACTCTGCCAGAAAGCTGGGTGATTTTTTTTTTTTTTCCCCTTCTCCCTCTGTTTGCCGAGAAAGATGCATGAATGGGTGAGATTGTTCCTCGTCCTCTGCTTCAGGGAGAGGGGGAGGCTGCCACAGCATCTGTAGGGGAAACAGGATCTGGGCTGGAACCAGTGCTGTTTAATATCTGCATCAACGACACACTGGGATTGAATGTGCCTTCAGCAAGTCCACAGTTGATCCCGTGCTGAGTGGGACGTGCCTGTGGGACAAGATACCACCCAGAGGCACCTGGGCAGTCTGAAGATGTGGGCCAATGTGAACTTCAGGAGGTTCACCAAGGCCAGGTTTGATCTTCTGCATATGAATCAGGGCAGTCCTTGCCATTAACACAGGCTGGAACCTGAAGGCCTGGAGAGCAACCCTCCAGAGAAGGTTTTGGGGGTGTTGGTGGCTGCAAAGCTGGACATGAGGTGGCATTGTGCACTCCCAGCCCAGAGCCAACCATGTTCAGGGCTGATCCTCAGTAGCATGGGCAGCAGGTGGAGGGAGGAAATTCTGTCCCTCTGCTCCACTCTTCCTGCAGTGCTGGGGCCAGCTCTGGAGTCCTCAGCACAGAAGAGACATGGAACTGTTGGAGCAGGGCCAGAGGGGGGCCATAAGGTCATGTTGGAGGGACTCTGAGCAACCTGATCTAGTTGAAGATGTCCCTGCTTACTGCAGGGGAGTTGGACTAGATGACCTCTAAAGGTCCCTCCCAATCCATTCTGTAATTTTACGATTCTGAGTTCCTACAAGCAGCCCAAGCCTCATGGGTGGCTGGCATGGTGTCCACCTAGCTCTGGATGCTGGAGACACTCCAAAAGCCACTACAGAGTTGAGTCTCATCACCTCCTGACCCAACAGGACTTGGCTGGTTCATGCTTGCTGTTAAATAACTTTTTGCAAGGAAGTCATAATTCCACAGATTCACTGCACTGCCCAACTGTAAGAGTAGGGAGTGCTGGGAGTAAAGGGACAGCTTTTAATGGCTTGTAGAGACTGAAAAGAGTTTGATAGTGAGCCCTGTGCTGTGAAAGCTTCTGTTAGATGCCCAAACACCTCTGCTTAAAGCTGCCTATTAGTGCCAGCAGCAGGAGGGAGACAGCTTTTAAAGTACAAAGAACTCAATGAAAGTTTCTTTTTTCTTTCTCTTTTTTTTCTCTTCAGTAAAATTCCTCCAAAATCTGATAAATCCCAAATCAAGCCACATGCCTGCACACAAACCTCCTCTCCTCCCTCTGTACAAGGTAGCAGGATGTAGGAGATGAGCAGAAAACCAAAGTTTTTACAAGGGTTTGTGAAAAACCTGGAGTTATATCCGGGGCTTTCTGCCACGGAAGGTGAAGGATGCACTGAACCCTTCCGTGTGCCTGAGGCTCGTCAGGAAATCTTTTCTAACGACTTCACTCCACCTCTGTGCTCCTCACTTCCAGTTTAGACGCTGTTTAGAGGGGAGGACATCTGTAAAGATGAATAACAACCATAAATTAACAAGGAGTCCGGCCAATTTTACTTTTAAATCCAATTTCCACGAGGCAGGCTGTACCACTACGGATGCCAGGGCTATTTATAGTTCAAGTGGAGAGCAGGGCTGAAGGGAAGGGTTAGAAAACTTTGGTATTTCAACAGCTTGTTATCAGAAGGCGATTTATAAGGAGGCAGAAGTCGTTAATAGCGACACAGAGCACAATATGACTGGGCTGGAGGGAGGTGTTTTATAAGCCCTGTGCTTTGAGTAGGTGGTGGAGCAGAGCCTCCTGGCTGGTGCTCCGGTTCCTTTGCCAAGGGAGCCAGGAAACTAAAGGAGGCATCAGCAAGAGCTGCCTGTGCGAGACCTCCTGCCCACACACTCTTCACACGTTCCCTGAGATCAGGAATAGAATCAGAGAGTCTTTGGTTGGAAAAGGCCTCCAAGATTAGGGAATCATAGATTCGGTCAGGGTTGGAAGGGACCACTGGGATCATCTAGTTTTAACCCCCCTGCCATGGGCAGGGACACCTCACACTAGATCAGGCTGTCCAGAGTCTCATCCAGCCTGGCCTTAAAGATCATAGAGTCCAACCGTCAGCCTAAGACAACCGTGACCCAGAGTGCCATGTCCATGTGTTTCTTGAACCCCCAGGGTCTGTGACTCCACCATGTCCTTGGGCAGCCTATTCCAATGCCTGACCACTCTTTCAATAGAGGTTTTTCCTATTGTCCAGCCTAATCTTTTCAAGTGCACTTGAGCCCTCTAGCTCTTCCTGGTACCAGTTACTAGATCGCTCCCAGCTCCATCTTCCTCTGCTGGCAGCAACTGCCAGATCTCACTTCTCACAGAGGACACTCAGACATCACAGGAAATACTTCCTAGAGAGTAGTACAGAATTGCCTGAATTTCTCTCCTGCTTCTTCCATGGCAACTATCCCCAGTGCCCCATTCCAGCAAGTTGGACCTCGATGGCTTCTTTCTGCACCCAACTCAAGGAGCCCACCCAGGACACCAGCTAACAGCAACGCTTGTGGCTGCTGAGTCCAAATTTCTGCTCCCTTTTGCTTTTTGTTCTCCCTGTGAGATCCATATATGGGGTGTTTCCAGGAGAAACCTCCCAGTAGGGTTCTAATCTAAACAGTGGCAGCATCCCAGTCTCCTTCTGCATAAACATGCAACTACAACCTCCTGCTCGCAGCAGCAGGGAACAGGCTGGAAGGAAAATTAAAAGATTATTAGGAAAACTGAGAAGGGTTTGTTTCAGATGGAAACCCCACCTGGAAGTTGGCGTTTCAGTAGCTCTGACATTATTAGCATGCTGAAAGGGAGAAACCTCTGTTTGAAACGTGAGAGCTGGGGGGGGGTGGGGCTGAGCAAACACATTGCACACTCCTTTGGAAGGGTTACCTCTCTTGTTTTGGGGATTGTTTTTTTCTTCTTTGCTGTACAAAGCTCTACTCCCACCTCTGATCAATGGAGCTAACCACCCCTGTCTGGTTTTATGAAATGCAACCAGCATCCTGCATCTAGATTGCTCTGTTGAACCCCCACGTGCAGGAATGGGGGTCTTGGCATAGCAGAGACATGGACCTGTTGGAGTGGGGCCAGATGCTGCCACAGCTACTGTGGGAGGGTTGGAAGCCCTTTATTGTGAGGCCAGGCTGAGAGAGTTTGGATTGTTCAGCCTGGAGAAGAGTAGGTCTCCAGGGAGACCTTCTGGTGACCTCTCAGTGCTTGAAGGGGCCGATCAGAAAGCTGGGAACAGGCATCTGAGCAGGGCCTGTGGTGACAGGGCAAGGGGTGATGGTGAAACTAAAAGAAGGAGATTTAGACTGGATAGAAGGGAGAATTTTTTTCTACACTGAGACCCTGGCCCAGGTCACTCAGGGAGGTAGTAGTTACCCCATCTCTGGAATTGTTCCAGGTCAGGGTGGTGGATAAGGCTCTGAGCAACCTGCTCTAGTTGCTGATGTCCCTCTTCAGTGCAGGGGGGTTGAACTAAATGGCCTGTAAATGTCCCTCCCTACCCAAACCAGTCTGTGAGTCTATGCCTACTGAAACTCAACTCAGTGGTAGCTTGGGAATCACATTTTCCAGGTTTCCCTCTGCAGCTGCCTGGAAGGAGAGTCAGAGAAGAGCTTCCCCATGGTCTGAGGGTCCCATAGGGGAAATAAGCAACCAAATTCTATTTGGAGGTGGATTTTAGAGTGGGCTGAATTCGGAGCTCCAGTTTATATCCATCAAAGGAAATGTACAAACACATTTTATTACAGAAAAATCTTCTGACTTCATCCAGATTCAGTTTTCATCTTTTTGTTTTGGTCTGGGGGGTTGTGCTTTGAGGATGAAAGAGCAAGCTTTTAGCATGAACCCTTTCATGTAACACCCCCCACCATCTAAATACTCTATGGGAAAGTTGTAAGCAGCTCTAAGATGTTGTCATTTGGAAACCAGCAGCACCCTCCACCCTGTTCTGAAGCCAGTGATGGCTTTGTGCATGGCTATGGGAATTCTGGGATTTTTTCTGTATTCACAGAGTATTTGCATCATGAATGAATTCATCTGTCTGGGAACAGCTCGATGACAGCAATTAAACTGACTCTGTAGCTGCCAACATGTCTTTAACTGGCAAGAGCCTTGCAGGGCACTGGGATAAACTCTTTGACTCTCACAGAGAAGAAAGGGGTAGGCATCACTTTTATTGGTTCTTTGTGTACCAGGGGTATCCTCAGGGTATGCTATGTCTCACCTTAAAGCACTTGGAAGGGCTCTGGTAAGGTTCTTATTGCCATAATTGATGCCAAACAAACTGCATAGGACAGGACAAGGTGTTCTCAACCATGTCCCATCATGCTGTCAATGCCAGGTGTGGGGTTTAAGGGGTTTGAGGACTCTTCAAGCCAGTGCCCAAAAAATCCCATTCCTATTTTGAGATTGAGGTGGAGGTGATGTCTCTGCATGGTATCACGTGCAGGCACATGAGAGGGTTGGAGCACTCTCCCTATGGGGACAGACTGCCAGAGGTGAGCCTGCGCAACCTGGAGAAGAGGAGGCTGTGGGGAGACCTTAGAGCTGCCTTGCAGTGTCTGAGGAGGGACTTTTTACAAGGGTTTGTAGCAATAAGAAGAGGAGCAATGACTTTGAGCTGGAAGAGGGGAGATTTAGACTGGAGGTTAGGAAGAAATTCTTCACAGTGAGGGTGGTGAGACACTGGCACAGGTTGCCCAGGGAGGTTGTGGTACACAGAATCACCCAACATGTTCAAAGATCATGTTGGTTGATTCTGTGCTCCACAACCTCCCTGGAGGTGTTCAAGGCCAGGTTGGACGAGGCCTTCAGTGACCTGTACTAGTGGGAGGTTGTACATACCCCCTCTCTGGAAGTGTTCAAGACCAGACTGGATGGCAACCTGGTCTAGAGAGATGTGTCCCTGCTACACACAGGGAGGGAGATCTTCAGCCCACAATGTGCGACAAATGGGGAAAATGATGAAGTGAGGGACGAGCAGTGTAGGTTCTCTTCCCATCTTTCCTTCCTGTTGGGTGTTAATTGATGTAACAGATGAGAAGGATTTGGAATGGTGGAGATTGTGGCATTTAATTGCCTTAGAATCATAGAATGGTAAGGTTGGAAGGGACCTCAAGGATCATCTAGTTCCAACCCCCTGCCATAGGCAGGGACACCTCCCACTAGTACAGCTCACTCAAGGCCTCCTCCAACCTGGCCTTGAACACCTCCAGGCAGGGAGCAGCCACAACCTCCCTGGGTAACCTGTGCCAGTGTCTCACCACCCTCACTGCAAACAACTTCCTCCTCACATCCAGTCTAAATCTCCCCTCTGCCAGTTCAAACCCATTGCCCCTTGTCCTGTCATCACAAGACCTTGTCAGTAGTCCCTCCCCAGCCTTCCTGTAGCCCCCTTCAGATACTGGAAGGCTACTCTAAGGTCTCTTGGAAGCTTTCTCTTCTCCAGGCTGCAGAGCCCAAACTCTTGTAGCCTGTCCTCATAGCAGAGCTGCTGCAACCCTCTGATCATCTTTGTGGCCTCCTCTGGACCCTCTCCAACAGTTCCACATCCTTCTTGTGCTGGGGGCTCCAGATCTGCACACAGTGAATTTAAACTTGGCCAGTGATGCCATAATCTTGAATTCGTGACATCAGAGTTTGTGTTCTGACAGCAGATAAGTTTCTTGGTGCCATGCTGGAGGCTTTGGGTTTGGGTGGAGAGGAGCAAGGAGGCACATACAGACAGCTATAAATAGTCTTTTTCCCTAACAAGGGCTAGTGAAAAAAATCCCACCCGGAATTTGGCTTTTCTTCCTCCCTTGCAACCAGTCAGCTTCACAGTTCCCATTCATAACATGTTTTTCAAAATAGTTTCTTAGGATTTCTTTTTTTTGTCTGCCTTCAGTGTGATACACAAACTGCTTCTACCCCAGTCCACTCTATGCAGCAGCAGTGCTGCAGCTTTCCATCTTACTGGAACCTGGGACTGGGACCAGTGCTCCTGAGTTCCTGCATGGCATCTTTACCTCTGGGTCACTCTGGTCCAGATGAGCTCATTTCTTCTCCTGTTTTATCATTGTTAGAAGATCAGCCTGTTTTGAAAAAGTATGGGCTGGTGCCAAGCTGTAGGAGTATAAGGAATTTTTTTCAGTCTCTTCATGAGCCTTGGCCCAGAAACCAAGCATGTCCTGGGCTGCATCCCCAGCAGCATTGGCAGCTCTGCAGAGCCCCCCACCTGTAGTGCTGGGACCAACTTTGGAGTCCTCAGCACAGAAGAGACATGGACCTGTTGGAATGGGGCCAGAGGAGGCCACAGCAATGATAGGAGGGCTGGAAGCCCTCTGCTGTGAGGCCAAGCTGAGAGAGTTGGTGTTGTTCAGCCTAGAGAAGGGAAGGCTCCAGGGAGACCTTCTGGTGACCTTTCAGTGCTTAAAGCGGACAATCAGAAAACTGGGGACAGACCTTTGAGCAGGGCTTGTCGAGTCAAGGCAAGGGGTGATGGCTTGAACTGAGAGAGGAAAATGGAGATTACATGGAAGAGACTTTTTATAGTGAAGGTGGTAAGACCCTGGCCCAAGCTGCCCAGAGAGAAGGGAGATGCTTCATAAAATCATACAATCAACCAGGTTGGAAGAGACCTCCAAGCTCTTCCAGTCCAACCTGTCAACCAGACCATGGCACTAAGTGCCCCATCCAAGCTTTGCTTGAACACCTCCAGGGACAGTGACTCCACCACCTCCCTGGGCAACCCATTCCAATGCAAATCATCCCTGGAACCATTGGAGGTGAGATTGTTTGGGGGTCTGAGCAACCTGCCCTATTTGCAGGTGTCCTTGTTGACTACAAGGGGGTAGGACTGGGTGATTTTGAAAGATCCCTTTGAACTGAAGCCAGTGTGTGATTCTGGGTTGATCTATTAAGTGCCCAAGCTCTAAGAGCAGGAATGAAGAGGAAAAGGTGTTCTGTCTTGGAAAAATTACCAAGAAACAGTTGATCAGAGCAGGTCTGAAGCTGATAACCAGGTTCAAAGCAGTCAGCTGCCTCCTTGGCAAGAGCTGAGTGTTGGGTGGATGCAGCCTTTAACCAAGGGCACACATGCAAACAAGGACTCCCTGGATGAATCTTTTCTTTTAACCACAATGTTTGATGTCACTGGCAGCTTCCCTTGCCAGTGGAGCAGATCTGCCACCTTTATTACTTGCAGGAGTGAAAAAGGAGGGGAAAAATACAACTGAATAGAAATATTGCCAGGCAGCAGAGATGAAGCAGATGAATTTGTTATTTATTGAGCTGGTTTGCCCAACAGATATGAAATTCTTCTCCTGAACTGTGTTGGGCTTTCTCACAGAAAGAAAAAAAGCAGCAGTGCCTCTTTTTTTCTTTCCTCTCTTTCCATGTGCAGTCACTAAGGAGTTTAGGAGGACCTGTAAATGGGGAGGGGGGGGGGGGGGGACATGCTGTGGAAAAAAAAAAAAAACAAAAAAAGTACATGGGGG
>VWZE01010424.1:2229-16714 GCA_013396675.1 Eubucco bourcierii
AGAGTTGTTAAGCACAGGGATGTGTGGGGACAGGGGAGATAGGGAAGGGAAAAAAAACCACCAAGTGCAGCCATACCCTTGAAAGGTCCCTTTGGGATAACGCAGGCAATGTCATTTAGAAGGCTCCTCTCTATTTGAGTCTCGGTATAATTGGCAGCCCAGCAGGCCGGGGCTGGGCTTTGGCAGGCACCGCGGCAGGAGCCGGCACGCTCCGGAGCCTCGGCCCCACCATCGTCCTGGCAGCCCTAAACCAAGCCAAGGGGCCATGGGGAAAGAGGGATGATGGGGTGCAAGGGACATCCTATCCCCACGTCCCACTCGTGGTGGGGAGGGGGAGGGGGGGGGGGGGAAGATGGGCACCCCCCTCCTGCCCCCACCCGCTGCTGGGCGAGGAGCCGGGGGGGAGGACGCGTCCCTTTAATCCCCAATAATGCTCCGGATGGGCCAGCCAGGACAGGACTTGTCTGTGACGTGGTGAGGTCTGAGCTGGGCCCCAGAGGGGAGGTGGAGAGGGGGGGAGAGGGACCCACATGCTGCTGGCAGCAGGAAGGAGATTGGCAGCAGGTGAGGGAGCTCTGCCTGGGGAAGAGAGAATTCGCAGGCTGGACCCTCCAAGGTCATCTCGTCCAACCTCCTCTCCTCCCCTGCAGTCAGCACGGACTCCTCCAGCCAGAGGAGGCTGATGATGAGGAGAGGAAAGATGATGAGAGAGGAGAGGAAGGCCCAAAGGTTGGAGCATCCCCAGTTGCCTGTGGCCATGGAGAGAGCAGGCTCCTGTCTGGGAGGCGATGGGCACAGTGGCATGGGCACGTGGGACAAGTGCATGGCCCCCTGGAGGGTACCCCTGAGGGGCAAGGGGCAGGGGGATCATAGAATCAGGCAGGGTTGGAAGGCACCACAAGGCTCATGGAGTTCCAACCCCCCTGCCATGGGCAGGGACACCTCGGGCTAGATGGTGCCAGGCTCCAACTCAGCCCTCAGTGCCATTGCTCTTATAACCTCCATTAATTAACTAATCAATTAGTGTGCATCCTGGGGTGGATGTGAGAGGGCAGGCTGGCCCCAGCCACTGAACTACCTGGCATCTGGAGAGTTTTCCCCCAGTTTTTTTTCCTTTCTGGAGCTTGCTACACTCACAGGCAGCCTCTCCTTGGGGGGTTCCACCTCTGTCAGGTGGCTTCCCCCAGAGCTGGGTCTCACCTCTACCCTCACCCAAAAGACCTTGGCCTGGAGTTGTGCCAGGGGAGGGTTAGGTTGGAGATGAGTCAGAAAATATCCTTTGCTGCCAGAGTGGTCAGGGATTGGCACAGGGAGGTGGTGGAGCATGCAAAAACATCTGTGGCCATGCCTCTTGTGGCCAGGGTTTGGTGGCCACGGAGGTGCTGGTTGGGCTGGAGGAATCTCAGGAGGCTTTTTTCAACCCAAACAATTCTATGACCTCCTCCTTCTCCTCCCAGGCCTCCTCCACATGTAGGGGAAGGCAGAGGACGGGGTGGCACATTTCCACCTGCCTGCTCCAGCCTGGATTCCTCCATGCTGACATTCTTCTGCTCTTGAGGGATGCAGTCACCTCCATTCCCCACCCCCAGCCCCACTCCAGCAGCCTGCTCTGTCCTTTGAGCTACTTCTCCCCACGCAGTGTTAATGAGCCCATTAAACTACTCTGTCCCAGAGGAAAGCTCAGGACCTTCCAGCTTGGAGCACCTCACACTCAGCTCCAGCCATTCCTGGTGCAAACAGGACACAGCATCCTCCAGACCTCTGATGAGGCCCTGCAGGGTGGGCTCCTTCTGCATCCCAGGGATGGACCTGGGGACCTGCTAACATCAAGGTGCTCCTGGTACCTAAATCCAGCCTCAGCCCATGCCCACATCCCCTGGGGACCTGCTAACATCAAGGTGCTCCTGGCACCTAAATCCAGCCTCAGCCCATGCCCACATCCCCTCCTACCCCAGCTTTGGGGTGGCTTTGACCAATGGGTGAGGGTGGCAAAGGATGGGTGAGGGTGGCAAAAAGTGGATGATGGTGGTAAAGGGTGAGTGATGATGGCAAAGGGCAGGTGAGGGTGGCAAAGGGTGGGTGAGGGTGGCAAAGGGCGGATGAGGGTGGCAAAGGGTGGGTGAGGGTGGCAAAGGGCGGATGAGGGTGGCAAAGGGTGGGTGAGGGTGGCAAAGGGCGGATGAGGGTGGCAAAGGGTGGGTGAGGGTGGCAAAGGGCGGATGAGGGTGGCAAAGGGTGGGTGAGGGTGGCAAAGGGCGGATGAGGGTGGCAAAGGGTGGGTGAGGGTGGCAAAGGGCGGATGAGGGTGGCAAAGGGTGGGTGAGGGTGGCAAAGGGCGGATGAGGGTGGCAAAGGGTGGGTGAGGGTGGCAAAGGGCGGATGAGGGTGGCAAAGGGTGGGTGAGGGTGGCAAAGGGCGGATGAGGGTGGCAAAGGGTGGGTGAGGGTGGCAAAAAGGTTTGTGGGCAAAGGTTGAGCTCTTTTGGGTTGTGGGGTTTTGGGTTTTTTTTGCCCTCCAAAGCTTTTTGGTGATACCCAAGGTCACATCCTGAACCTGGACAGAGAGCATCTGTGGCTGATGGATACCCAGAGCATGAAACCCATCTGCAGGAGCTGATGGCTTGGCTTGGGCTGGGCTGAGAATTCAACCCCAGCAGAAACATGCTGCTGGAAGGAATGTCCCTGAAGCCAAAGCAGGGTGATGGTCCCCAAGGGGGGAGATGGGAATTGGGGGAGATTCCTGGAATAACATCATTGCCTCCAAGAAACAGGCCAGTTACACAACTCAGCCACCTCTGGAGACTTCAGCTCCACCCTGGGCACCCTCAGGAATGTTCTGCCTCTGTGTTCAGCCAAGGTGACTTTAAACACCCTTTTGGCCCCAGGGATTTCCCTTCCCCCTCTTCCCAAGCTGGGCTGCCCCAGGCTCTCCTCCTGCACTTCTAATTCCCTGCTCCAGGCTCCTGCCAGCCCTGGATTTAATGGGATTGGGCCCCCCGAGGTGTCCTACGTCTGGGATGGAGAGGCAAGCAGTGAGCACTGGGATGGACTGGCTACCCAGCACAGCTCTGAGCTGGAGGGGAGATAAAACACCCCAGGGTGAAGGGAGAGCAGATGGGGAAGGAGGGGCTGGTTCTGCAGCAGCTCCCTGAGCAGCTGCTTGGACCCCTGGTTGCATGAGGAGCAGAGGACTGAGCAGCTCATCACACCCATTGATAGGACATGGGAGGAACTGGAGCAGGGTGGGATTAAGGAGGAGATGACAGGAGGGGTCCTGCACAACCTGTCTGACACAGGATGAATCATAGCAAGGTGGGGGCAGGGAGGAGGAGACAGGAGGGGTCCTGCACAACCTGTCTGACACAGGATGAACCATAGCAGGCTGGGGACAGGCAGAAGATGACAGGAGGGGTCCTGCAAACCCCATCTGACATGGGATGAACCAGAGGAGGCTGAGAACAAGAAGAACATATGGGAAGCCTACTTGACATGGGATGTACTGGAACAGGATGGAAACAAGGAGAAGACAGGAGGGGTCCTGCAACCCCCATCTGAGATGGGTTGAACCAGAGGAGGCTGGGAACGAGAATGAGAGGACAGGAAGGCTGCTGCAGACTCCATCTGACACGGGATGAGTTGAAGCAAGGGTGGGAACAAGGAGAAGAAAGGAAGTGCCTCCTAAACTGACTTGGAAGGAACCAGAGGAGGGTGGGAGCAAGGATGAGAAGACAGCAGGGGTCCTGCACCACCCAGCTGACATGGGATGAGCTGCAGCAGCTGGGAACGAGGAGGAGAAAAGAGGAAGGGTCCTTCAGTTCCTCACTACGAGGCACTGGGGTGAGTTAAGTTGTGACTGTTTAACAGTAGCTTGGATGAGTTTGAGCAACCTGCCCTAATGGCAGCTGTCCCTTGCCCGTGGCAGGGTGAGGGGGGAGTGGGGAGGCTGGCACTGAATGATCCAACTCAATCCACTCTCTGATTCAATGAGATCTGATCTGCCATGGGATGAATGAGATCAAGGTGGGAAGGAGCGGGAAACACAGGAGAGGTCCTGTAGACCCTCATCACCACTCCTGTGTCCCAAGACAGAAGTACTTAATTGGATTTCTGTCGTGTGTGTGTGTGTGTGTGTGTGTGTGTGTGTGTGTGTGTCCCATCTAATTCTCAAGCAAAACGATGCCCACAGAGACCTTCTGCAGAGCACCACCTCGGCCAGGCCCTGCTCAGAGCAATTAACCCCCAGGATGAGCCTCCACTAATTCCCCTCTTTCTGAGCAGAATTCATTAGCTGGGGTTCAGGAGAGGTTCTCAGATGGGCCTGAGCTTTCTCCACAGCACCTCTGTGGCCACTTCAGCTCCTGGGGCTGAATGTTTCTTATTCCTGCCCCTCAGTTTGCACCCCCACACCCCCCCACACACATCTCCACCCCAGGGAGGGATGGCTTGGGAGGGTAGAGGGCTCTGGGTGTCCCAGTAAACAAAAGCAGAGCCCCAAACCCTTCAGCAGCCTGGGTTTAGGGCAGGCTCAACCTGGATGTGGTGCCCTGGCTCTGGGGTTAATGAAAGGAGGGATGGTGAGAATTAGAACAGCACAGCCTGAAATTGTGCCATAGGTTGGAGATTAGGGAAGATTTCTGTGGTGGAAGAGTGGTCAGGGATTGGCACAGGCTGCCAGGGAGGTGGTGGAGTGCCCATCCCTGGAGGTGTGCAAGAAAGGTGTGGCCATGGCACTAGGGTTTGGTGGTTGTGGTGGTGCTGGGTTAGTGGTTGGATCTCAGAGAGCTTTTCCAACCCAAACAACTCCATGCTTTGAGCTCTGCTTCTAGCAGAAAGCATCCTCAGAGGCTTCAGGAGCGGCATGGAGCATCTGCCACTGCTGGGAGCAGAGCAGGAGCTGTCCCTGGGAGCAAAACAAAGCTGCTGCTGGAGAAGATCCTGGAATCATCCCCTGCCTTGGGGGGGGAAGGTGTGGAGAATTTGAGCAAATCTTGTCCTTCAGATTCGAGGCAAAGCTGTGCAGCTGTGAGGGGATAGCAGATGGGGAAGTGCTGGGAGCTTGTGAGGGACTGAAAAATTAGGGGAGACTAATTTGAACCTTTGAGGGGGTGAAAAGAGCCTGGGGAAAGCTGCACTTCCAGTCCCCAGTGTGGGAACTGAGGAGAAATGGAAATGAGGCCAGAAGAGGCTGAGGATCTCAGAGCAACCTGGGGGCTTCTCCTGCCCCATGGCACCAAAGGGGCCCAGAGCTCAGTAGCAGCTCAGTCTGAGCCCCCTACACGAGACCTCTGCTTTGAAAAGGAGAGGTTAAAGAGTGTCTTAGGCAAGGAGGAGCAGGATGAGGCCCCAGTACCTAACCCTCCCCAAGACACATCAGCAAAGAAGTGATCAGCCCCAGCCAGTGGCTGGTGACTCCTAGGGACTACTTCCACCCCCGTGCCTCAGTTTCCCCAGAGCTGCTGACATGCCACAGAGCCAAGCAGGAGCCCTGAGGGAAGAGATGCACAAGAGGAAGATTCCAAACTAGATTCCTGTTGGTGGGATGAAAGGAACCTTTACTGCTGACCCCCATGGCAGCACCCAGCCAGATCCCTTTAATCCTCCTCAACTTGCAGACCTCAGTTCTGATTTTTCCACCCTTTTTTCTACACCCCCCCCCTTTTTTTTTTTATTTTTAATATTTAAGGAAAAAAAAAAAAAACAGATTAAGAGAGCACCCAGGACATAGAGTACACACCATGAGACAGATGAAACCCTTCTGATACCCAGCCACAGAGTCCAAAGTTAATCAGCTATGGATTAACCGGGTCAGGATGTAATTTAATAACGAGTCAGGGCCAGTCCCTGCTAGGAGGGAGCCAAATTGGTCCCACACCAGGTGCCCCATAAAAGCTGCTGCAGAAGAGCACAGGTAGGCAGAGGAGAAGCCAGATGGGGTTGAAATGAGCTCTGCGCAGGCTGCTCCCGAAGGGAGCTGCTGAGAGCCTGGGGCTGGGCCAGGCTTCGCTGCGGCTGAGCCCTCCTCCCCTTCCAAAGGTTTTAGCGTGATTGAGGACAAAGGCTTGGATGTGGATGCTGAGTGGGCTCCGTGGGGGAGCTGCCGTCGGCCGGGATCAGCCGTGCGAGCGCCGCCGCGGAGCGTTCGGCACACCTCGGGCAGCGGCCGGGGGCTGGACGGGCGGACGCGAAGCGCTTCTAAAGGGCTTTGGGTTAGCCTGCGCTAGGNTGCACTGCTGCTTACGGCGGCGGTAACGCGATCGAGACAACTCGAGCCCAAATCGATGGGAAACTTTCCCAGTCCGCCCAAAAGTGCTGGGATAAGAGGCAAAGCCCCTCACACCCCCACCCCCTCCCCACACCGACCCATCCTCCAGAGCTCAGCGCTGTAACCTCAGTCTGCTCCTAGGGACGAGTAAATGACTTTGTGAGTGTTTGCGTGCCTCAGAATCCGCACTGGCAGCAAACCCTGCGAGGAGGTTGCTGGCCAGAGCCAAGAACGGGCGTAGGGAATAGGTGGAAAGCGATAGGAAAGCACTAATGGGGTCAGAGGATACCTGCATTGATCCCCGGACTTGCAATGACGGCAGCTAAAAAGGGCCTGGGGCAGGGTTTGGGGTCCCTGTGTCACTCGGGGCTGGTGGCATCATGCATTGAGCCAGAACCACAGCAGGGTTTGGGGTCCCTGTGTCACTCGGGGCTGGTGGCATCATGCACTGAGCCAGAGCCATGGCAGGGTTTGGGGTCCCTGTGTCACTCAGCGCTGGTGGCATCATGCACTGAGCCAGAGCCACGGCAGGGTTTGGGGTCCCTGTGTCACTCGGGGCTGGTGGCATCATGCACTGAGCCAGAACCACGGCAGGGTTTGGGGTCCCTGTGTCACTCGGGGCTGGTGGCATCATGCACTGAGCCAGAACCACGGCAGGGTTTGGGGTCCCTGTGTCACTCAGCGCTGGTGGCATCATGCACTGAGCCAGAACCACGGCAGGGTTTGGGGTCCCTGTGTCACTCGGGGCTGGTGCCATCATGCACTGAGCCAGAACCACGGCAGCCGTCGGGACAGCTCCCCGAGCACACCGCCGCAAGCCGCTGCCCACCGGGTCCCGCCCAAGCAGAGGACATCACAACCGAGCCTTGGCAGCGAGAATTAAGAGTTAAAGGGACCGAGGGGATGCTGGTTGGGACCCTCCGGCTGCCAGGGCTACTTGTGCCACACACCTGCTGACCAGGAGGGCTTCACCCTCTCATTTCCTCCAAAGACAACCTGAACTTCTCCCCTGGTCACCACCACCCCCAAAACCACCCGAGGAAACAGGACAGAGCCCAACCTCCCAAAGCCCACTCACCAAACCCTCCTCTCCCTCCACCCCAACCTCACCCTGCCACAAAGGCTGCTGTGAAGAATTAGGGAGCAACAAACCCGGCTTTGGCACCATCCTCATCCTCCTCCAGCATGTGGGGCTCTCAGTCCCCCTGTCTCCATCCTCCTCTTCCTCCCTCAGCTGGGCTGGCCGGGGGCTGCCAGTGGCGGGCTCATGGCCACGGCAGTGCTGGGATGCTCCTACCTCTCCTGTGCTGGGCGGAAAGGTGATGCTGGTACCCACGTGAGCCCGGTGGGACTCCTTGCCCTCATTCTCCTTGTGCCTGAAATGGGTTTTTGTTCCCTGGCTGGGTCCTGTCCAACAGCAGCAGCAGTATCCAGGACTCCAACCCACCGCTTTGGTGTCCGTGAATGCCCACACGGCCTTGGCTTTGGGAGTGAGGGTGAGGAAGGAGCAGCCCAGAGTGGAAGAAGAGGAGGTGATGCTCAGATGTGGCCCTGTCCATCCCCTCCGTGCAGAGCTGCTTGCTGGGATGCTCTGCCACAGGCATCTCAGGACAATGACAGTTTAGCAGGGATCCTGTTAGTCTGCACCTGCCTGAATGGAGAGAGAAGCTGGCAAAGCAGGACTCTCCCTTGCTGCTCACCAGGGGACCAGCTGGGCAGAGGCATTCAGGGCTCTGCTGCCCATGGATCCCCTCAGCTGGGCACTTCCTCAGCTGCTGCCAGCATCTGGGCCCGATTTTGCTCCAGTACCTGGCAAAAATCCTCCATTCCCAGGAGCCTAAGATTGCCACGAGGGCAGATCCCAAAGTGCCACAGCTTTGGGAGCCAGAACTGCCCTCGAGGAGTTTTTTCCATCTTGGTTTTTTTTTTTTTTTTTTAGGGCTGAAGGTTCCCCTGAGAACCTCTGCAGGGGCAGTCACACCTTGGCCATACAACATTGAGTCCTGGCCACAGCCTGGACAGAGCCAAGGGTGACCCCAGCCAGGTGCAGAGCAGAGGCTGCTCAGGGTGAACCTGCTCTGGCAGGGGGGGGTTGGACTAGATGCTCTCCAGGGGTCCCTTCCAAACCATACCACTCTGGGACTCTGTGATGCTGGATTTGGCCATAACCCCTCAGTTAAGCCCCCAAAGCCATGGGGGCTCTGAGCATCACCTACTGCCTTCACTGAAGGCATCTGAGCTGCCATTTCACTCCTCTGCTCAGGAGCTGCTGAAACTTTTGGTTGTTTCCCTTTCCATCTCTTCCCTCCCTGCCCCAAAACTTCACCAACAAAAGCAAAACCAAGAGGGAAGGGATCCAGCACGCAGGAATGGGGCAAGTACCAGCCAGGACTTTCCCTAACTGACCTCCAAACGCTGTCCCCAGCCCTCCCCTGCATCCCAAATCCTCCTGCCAGCAGCTTGGGATGCTGAGCCTTTCCCTCGAGCTTTATTCCAGCCTGTGTAACTGGGGCAGGTTTCCACGCTGTGCTGTTGAATTGAGAGAGGAAAACAGAGAGATCAGCCTGCACTGAGCCCTTTAGCAGCATCCCAGCAGTGGGTGGGCAAAGTCAGGGTCCCCTGGAGGTGCTGCTCAAGAAGGAAATAGAGAAGGAAAAAAAAAACCCAACAACAACAACAAACCAAACCCACAAAACAAAACAACAAAACACCAAGAAAAACACATCCTGGAAATTCAGATCTGGAAAATTAAAGTCTGAAAAATCAGGTCTGGGGAAAAAAAAATAAATTTAAAAATCAGGTCTGGAAATTCAGATCTGGAAAATTAAAGTCTGAAAAATCAGGTCTGGGGAAAAAAAAATTTAAAAATCAGGTCTGGAAATTCAGATCTGGAAAATTAAAGTCTGAAAAATCAGGTCTGAACAAGCCACCCTCCAGCTCTGGGGCAAAGGAGACCTGAAAGCTCAGCCCAAGCAAAGAGCTGCCCCTTGGGGGTCATCCTGCCCTGGCAGCCTTATGTTCCTCACACCAAGTTGGAGCTGATGTTGCTTTGGAGCTGATTTTTTGCCTCAAAGCAGCTTCCCAATCTCCTTCTCGTGACCTCTGAATGCAGATACAGCCAAGTTCCACAGCAGCAAAACCCAGAGGGGCTGCCCCCAGCATGGGGGGTCCTGGACCCTCCCTCCGTGCCCACGGCAGCACTTTGGTGACTGTGGCAGAGCTGTGGCTGTCCCAGCTGCACGACATGAGCTGGATTTCATCTTGGGCTGCAATGGGAAATCGTTCAGGGGACACAGACACACGATCTGAGCTGTAGAAGCTGCAGTTTTCAGCCAGATTTGGGGGTTGGAGGAGCTGTAAAGGCTCAGCTGAGGAAGCTGAACTGGACTGCTCTGGGAATCAGAAATGCAATCACTTCCCTCTCCCCCCCAGTAAAAACTGAGATTTGCTGGGGTGAAGCTTTGCTTACATGGAGGCTTCTGCAGCGTCTGCAGAGCTCCCTCCCCCTCCGGGAGCACGAAACTCACCACAGATCAGCTATGACCCAACCGCCCTGGAGTAACTCCGGGGTGAAGCTTGCTCGAAGAACCCAACACTGCCCACGGGCTCATGGGTCCCTTCTGAGCTCTTCCCCCCAACCTTTACCCCCATCCCCTGATTTGCTTTTTGACCAGCCCCTGGGAGCTGGAAATGCTCACAGCGGGAGAGCGCTGCAGCAGCACCACCTCAGCGCCAGGACCACTGCAGCTGTGCTCCTGCACCCACCAGGGCCACAGAATCACAGAACTTTAGAGGTTGGAAGGGAGCTCCGGAGGTCATCGAGCCCAACCCCCTCTGCCAAAGCAAGGTCCCCTAGGGCAGTCCACACAAGAATGTATCCAAGTGGGTTTGCAAAGCCTCCAGAGAAGGCAACGCCACAACCTCTCTGTGCAGCCTGCTCCAGGGCTCTCTCACCCTCACTGCAAGGAAGTTTCTCCTCGTGTGGGTCGACAGCCCAGAGCAGGCTCTCAGAAAACGCTGCAGTTCTTCACCACTGAAGCCAAACGAGTGGAACCCACTGGCAGCAGCAGTTCGGAGCCTCCCCACACCCTGCTCTGCCTCCCCGGGATGAGCGCTGCGCAGTGGCAATTCCCTCGGGATCACCTAGAGCATCCTTTTGTCTTTCCAGGTGACACCGAGCCAACCTCAAAAGCAAGAACCCATTAAGCTCTGATTATTGCAGGCTGAACTCGCTGTCCACTTCTCCCTCTCGCCCCCTCCCTCCCTATTTCATCCAGTCCGGATGCTCCTGCAGCTCTGCTGGGTTTTAAGTGACCGCTTGGCAGCCGCAGATCGCAGCCTGTCAGAAAACCTGGTGAATTCTTTCACCCCACATCCTTACAGCTCAGGCTGAAGTTTGCTCAGGTGTATTTTGAAGTCTTCAAACCTTTCTTGCCTGTGCTCCGCCGGGGCAGCTTGCGGCAGCTGATGGTTGGCTAATGGAAGGCTCTCAAAAGCCTTCGAACCCATTTAAAGGATCACAGCCCGGAGCGACGACTTTATTTAAGGCTTTGGAAGGGAAACAAAAGGACCGTAAATGCTCTCAAGCGCAGAGTGCATCTGCTTGGCTTCGGGCACAAACCCAAGAGCATCCCCAAACCCCTGGATCAGCACAAGTGGGTATAAAACCACCAGCCCGAGGCGGAGATAAATGGAAACCTTTTCAGGCAGCTCACTCCTCCGGGTCCTGCTGCTAATAAAGCCCAAGGAGTGGCCTGATACAGATGGGACCTTGACATGGGCGTTCGGCCTCAGTTCGACTTCCACTAAATCATCAGCGCCGCACAGACCTCTACGAGCCGAGGAAATCAAGTTAATCCCAGGCACTCACCTGCAGCCAGCCTGAAGCTCAGCCCCTCCTCAGCCCGGCAGAGTATCCCGGGAGGTTCCCGACGTGGCTCCTGCCTGCACACCACTGACACGCAGGGAAGGATTAGAAAGAGTTTGTCTCAGGAAAGACTCAGATTCAGAAATCCAACACCCCCATGAAACCCTACCTGGCCTTGCTGTCCTTGGCTTAAAGGAAACCCTGCAGCAGGCAGAGCTTTGGTGCATCTTCACACACTCGGGTAAGGCACTGGCCCCCAGAGAGCCCAAACTCTCCAGCAAGCAGCCCCAAGTGAGGGTTGTACCCTCAAGAGCTCAGTTTCTGAGCTGCCCACCCTCAGCTGATAGCTTTGCCCCCATCATTGCTCTGTGGGCAAAACAGACACAGGCTTAGGGACACCAAACCAGCTCCAAGTGAGGGTTGTACCCCCAAGAGCTCAGTTTCTGAGCTGTCCACCCTCAGCTGACAGCTTCATCCCCATCATTGCTCCGTGGGCAATGAAACATGGGCCAAGGAATATCCAACCAGCCCCAAGTGTGGATTGAGCCCTCCAGAGCTCAGCTTCTGAGCTGCCAACCCTCAGCTGATAGTTTCACCCCATCATTGCTCCGTGGGCAATGAAACACAGGCCAAGGAACATCCAGCCAGCCCCAGGTGTGGATTGAGCTCTCCAGAGCTCAGCTTTTCAGCTGCCCAGCCCTCAGGTAACAGTCTTCTCCCCATCATTGCTCCATGAGCAGTGTAGACACAGGCTTAGGGATACCAAACCAGCCCCAAGTGAGGGTTTTACCCAACCCTCAGCTGATAGCTTTGCCCCCAGCATTGCTCTGTGGGCAAAGCAGACATGGGCTGAGGGACATCCAAGCAGCCCCAGTTGAGGGTTGTGCCCTCCAGAGCTCAGTTTTTCAGCTGCCCAGCCCTCAGGTAACAGTTCTCTACTCATCATTGCTCCATGGGCAATGTAGACAGGGGCTGAGGGACACCCAACCAGCCCCAAGTGAGGACTGTACCCCCAAGAGCTCAGCTTCTGAGCTGCCAACCCTCACCTGACAGCTTTGCCCCCAGCATTGCTCTGTGCTGTGTGGGATCAGGGTCTCCCCTTCACATCCAGAGCTTCCCACCTGGCAGCAAGCTCTGACTGAAGAAGCAACATTCACATTGTAAGACTGAAAGGCACCAAAGAGCCCAGTAGCTCTTCCCTGTCCAGCTGGGGGCTGGGCTCCAGCCTCTTGCTGCCTGAAGGAGAGGCATTGCTGCCCTTCCCTCTGCAATTCCAGTGCTTTGGGCTTGGCTCATTGCCCTTCCCTGTCTCAGAGAGATGCTGGGAGCCTTTCAAAGGCTTATCCAGGAGATTCTGTGGGCAAACTCCAAGAGCAGCCTGGCATTCAGCTCTGAGAGAGCAACACCAGGCACTGCCAGGGAAAAGCTGAGGGTCTTCCCTTTAGCAGTGCTTCCCCTTGTTCTCTGAGGCACCAAGAAGCAGCTGCTGGAGAGTTTAGCTTCTCTGATGGGGCCTTGCAAGCTTAAGGGATGGGCTCCTGGGCACCACTATCCAAGGGATGCAGGGGATGGGGTCCTGGGCACCATTATCCAAGGGATGCAGGGGATGGGCTCCTGGGCACCATTATCCAAGAGATGCAGGGGATGGGTGAAGCCCATCTGCCTTCTCCTTGGTGAGGAGGATGGGAGGAAGGCAAACACTGGATGGAGAAGCCCCAGGATGGTCTTGTCCACCTCTCCTTGCTGTGTGGAGCTGATCTGCACCTTGGCATCAGGCAGTGTGCCCAACCCTGCAGTGACCAGGGGTAGCAGAGGGTGGAAGGACAGCTCCATGGCTTGCCCAAGTCACCAAGTTTGGCCTCTGTGCTTTACAGAATCATAGAGTGGTAAGATTGGAAGGGATCTCAAGGATCATCCAGTTTCAACCTCCTGCCACACCTCCTACTAGCACAGGTCACTCAAGGACTCGTCCAGCCTGATCCTGAACACCTCCAGGGAGATTGTGGAGCACAGAATCACCCAATGTGATCTTTGATCTTTGATCTTTGGGTGATTCTGTGCCCCACAACCTCCCTGGGCAACCTGTGCCAGTGTCTCACTACCCTCACTGCAAACAACTTCCTCCTACCATCCAGTTTCAACCTCCCCTCTGCCATTCCAAACCCACTGCCTCTCGCCCTGGCATTGCAAGCCCTTCTCAACAGTCCCTCCCTTTAACCCAGCTCACAAATCAGCCTCACAGACCTGCCTCATCCTTCAAAACCCACCCAAATCCACACATGGGCACCATCCCCAGGAGCTGGCACTGCCTCCTGGGTGTTCCCCAGGGGTTAGGGTTACGCAGCAGCCATGGGGAACCTCATTAATTACTCCTTCAGCTGAACGGTGCTAAAGAAGGCTGGGGACATATCAAGAATCATGTTAGCATGGCAAGTGGCACAGGGACACCCAGGCAGGGTGATGCTCTGCAGAAAGGCCTGAAGTTGTTACAAGGCCGTGGGGAGACCTGATACAAAGGGACAGCTCATTAATAGCTAATGGGCAAATGAATTATGCACCCACTGGGGGGGGATTGGGTTTCTCCCTCCACATGGCACCCTGTTGTCTCCATCACCTCCTTCTTCTGCCTGTCCTTGGTTCTTCTCCCTTCTTTCCCCTGTTCTGTGGGGTTTTGCTCTGGGTTTGTTGGCTGCTGGAAGCTCCCAAGCTGCAACACTGAACCCAGGCTCTCGCAGAGCTCACAGCACCACCAGGGCTGGGAAAGACCTCCAAGGGTCACAGATTGCATTGGGTTAGAAAGGACCCTCAGAGGTCTTCTTGGCCAACTCCTCCCTGCAGACAGCAGGGACAGGTATGCCAGGGGAGGTCTAGGCTGGATGTTAGGAGGAAGTTCTTGACAGAGCGAGTGACTGCCCAGGGAGGTGGCGGAGTGCCCATCCCTGGAGGTGTTCAAGAGGAGGCTGAATGAGGCACTGAGTGCCATGGTCTGGTTGATTGGCTAAGGCTGGGGGATAGGTTGGGCTGGGTGAGCTTGGAGGTCTCTTCCAACCTGGCTGATTCTATTCTATTTTGTTCCACTCCCATTCCAATTCCACTCCCATTCCATTCCAATTCCACTCCCATTCCATTCTATTCCAGTCCCCTCCACTCCTATTCTGTTCCATTCCATTCCTATTCCACTCCTATTCCATTCCATTCTATTCCACTCCTATTCCATTCCATTCCCCTCCTATTCCATTCCATTCTACTCCACTCCTATTCTGTTCCATTCCTATTCCACTCCTATTCCATTCCATTCCACACCTGTTCCTATTCCATTTCTATTCCATTCCACTCCCATTCCTTTCCCTATTCTAT
>VWZE01010424.1:66243-82729 GCA_013396675.1 Eubucco bourcierii
TTCAATGAATCAAGCAATCATGGAAACATGGAAACATGGAAACATGGAAACATGGAATCAATCATGGAATCTTGGAAACATGGAAACATGGAAACATGGAATCATGGAATCTTGGAAACATGGAATCAATCATGGAATCTTGGAATCATGGAATCATGGAAACATGGAATCATGGAATCAATCATGGAATCATGGAAATATGGAAACATGGAATCATGGAAGCATGGAAACTTGGAAGCATGGAAACATGGAATCAATCATGGAATCATGGAAGCATGGAAACATGGAAACATGGAATCAATCATGGAATCATGGAAACATGGAAACATGGAAGCACAGAAACATGGAAACATGGAAACATGGAATCAATCATGGAATCTTGGAAACATGGAATCAATCATGGAATCTTGGAATCATGGAAACATGGAATCAATCATGGAATCTTGGAATCATGGAAACATGGAAACACAGAAACATGGAAACATGGAAACATGGAATCAGTCATGGAATCTTGGAAACATGGAATCAATCTTGGAATCTTGGAATCATGGAAACATGGAATCAATCATGGAATCTTGGAATCATGGCAACATGGCCACACCGTGCCACCCCCAGGCTGCCCTGCATCCTGCAGCCTCCTCCCTGCCTTGGTTGGCAAACCCAGTCCAGCTGGCAGGAGGTGAGCTCTCAGCAGTGCCCACAGCCAGTCCTGCTGCAGCTCTTTGTGCCAGGTCTCCCCCATGGGTTTCCCACCCCAGACCCTGCAAAACCCAGGGTGGGCTCAAGCCAAGGTTCGGGCTCTGGGTGCTGCTGATGAGTTGGGCATGGCAATATCAACCTCTACTCATCAGTGGTGCCACAGAAGATGCCTTCTCCTGCTCCAGACACAGGCCCTGTACCAGCTGCCCCCAGAGCTGGTTTTGGCTGACAGGGCTGGTTTGGGGGTTGGTGTTCCCCCACCACCAGCAGCAGCTGAGGCTTTGCAACATCCTGTTTGTCACAGATCCTGTGGTCTGTTTGAGGAAGTGAAGCCTCTAGAAGGAGGCCTCCTTAGAAAGAGGCTTGAGGAGCATCCTGCTTGTCACAGCTCATCCATCCTCTTGGGTAACCACACAGCAACTGAAACCTGCAGCTGGAGGCACCACAGCCACGAGGGGACCTGGGACAGGCACCAAGCTCATGGCAAAAGGACAAGCACCAAGAGCTGATTACAGCTCCTGCTCCAGCTCTGAGCACCCCTGACCCAGAGGGGGTCCTTCCTCCCAACACTGCTCAGGATCCAGTTTGGTCCCATCCAGCAGAGCCACTCTGAGGTGATTTGGAGCTGGTGGTGCTGGTGCTGATGAAGAGGAGTTTTGGTCCCATCCAGCAGAGCCACTCTGAGGTGCTTTGGAGCTGGTGGTGCTGAAGCTGATGCAGAGGGGCCTGGCTCACCATGGAGCCATCCAGTTTGGTCCCATCCAGCAGGATCACTCTGAGATGCTTTGGAGCTGGTGGTGCTGATGCTGATGCAGAGGGGCCTAGCTCACCATGGGGGCATCCAGTTTGTTGTCATCCAGCAGAGCCTCTCTGAGGTGATTTGGAGCTGGTGGTGCTGATGCTGATGCAGAGGGGCCTGGCTCACCATGGGGCCATCCACCACCCATTTCCTCTTCCCCAGCAGACCTGATGCTCAGAGCAATCCTAGTGAGCAAAGGGAAATGAAACCACACAAGCTGGTCCCAGCACTCAGCATTGCTCCTCTAGGAACTTGTTTGACCCTAGCAGAGTTCCACCAGCGTCAAAGAGGATGTTTTGTGGTGTTCAGGAATTTGGGGGTCTCCATCCTTGCTGAATTCTTCAGTCTGATTCTGCCCGTGGTGGCCACAGGCAGCCTTGGCTGCAGCTCTGCCCCCATGCAGTGATGGAATTGCTTTGGTTGGAAGACACTTTTAAGATCCTCGAGCCCAAACCTTAGCCCAGCACTGCCAGGGCACCACTAAACCATGACCCTCAGCACCACACCTCCATGGCTTTGGAACCCCTTCAGGGATGGGGACTGCACCACTGCCCTGGGTAGCCTGGGCCAGGCCTTGCCAACCCCTTTGGAGAAGAAATTGTTGCTCATGGCCAACCCAAACCTCTCCTGAACAGGAAGAGAAACTTCTTTGGTGTGAGCCTGGAGAAGAGCAGCCCCAGAGGGGAGCTGAAGCGTGCTCAGCAAGAGCTAAAGGAGCTGTGGGGGGCAAGAGGCTGGGGGTAGACTCTGCTGAGTGGTGCCCAGGGACAGGCCAAGGGGCAAGAGGCACAAACTGAACACCTAAGCAGGACGTTCAACTTGTTTGGTGTGAGGCTGCTGGAGGCCTGAAGCAGCCTGCCCAGAGAGGCTGTGCAGTCTCCTCTGGAGAGCTTCCAACCTCCCCTGGGCATTGTGCCCCTGGGCAAGCTGTTGTGGGTGCTCTGCTGGATCTCCAGAGGTCCCTTCCAACCTCCACCACGCTGGGTTTGTGTGAGTCACAACCATTGGATTTCCAATGATTCTCTCCTGAATTGGGAATCCCTTCCAGGGTGGGGGAGGATGCATCCAAACCTCTCATCCTTGCATCACCACCTCCCTTCCCCCACCCCACATTCCAAGCCACCACACTACTGCCTGTTTTCAGCCATTTTAATTGAACTTTGCATATGAAAAGACCAATTTCAAGTTCTAAAGAAAAAAAAAAAAGAAGAAAAGACATTAAAAAATAAATTTAGCATCAGAGTAAAACAAAACAAAACAAAACAAAAACCAAAATCCAAACCCACACAACTAAAATAAAGGTGGGGAAGGGGGAGGGGAAAATCACTTTTTTGGTTGTTGTTTTAGAAACAGTATCTTGACCACGAGGTCCACACCATGGTGAGGCTCACCAGGGCCAGGGGATGCAGCAGCTCTCATCTGAGCATCAGAGTGGTGCTGAAAGAACAAATTCTCCCCTCCCCCAACTGGGGTGCTCCCAAATTTTTGCATGACAGCTCAGTGTGCAAAGCCAGAGCTGAGTGATGAGGATGAGCTCCACATCCCCAGGCTAAAACTTTCTCTCTGGGGCACCTTCTAGTCCAGGTGGGACCTTCCTCGATGATCTGGATGAGAGGATGGAGTCCAGTATCAGTAAACTTGCAGGAGACACCAAGCTGGCAGCAAGTGTGGATCTGTTAGAGAGCAGGAGGGCACTGCAGAGGGACCTGGGCAGGCTGGGCAGATGGGCACAGTCCAGTGGCAGGAGTTTTAACAAATCCAAGTGCCAGGTGCTGCACTTCGGCCACAACAACCCCAGGCAGTGCTCCAGGCTGGGGACAGAGTGGCTGAGAGCAGCCAGGCAGAGAGGGACCTGGGGGTGCTGGTTGGCAGCTGAAGATGAGCCAGCAGAGTGCCCAGGTGGGCAGCAGAGCCAATGGCATCCTGGCCTGGATCAGGAGCAGTGTGGCCAGCAGGAGCAGGGAGGTTATTCTGCCCCTGTGCTCAGCACTGCTTAGGCCACACCGTGAGTGCTGTGTCCAGTTCTGGGCCCCTCAATTCAAGAGAGATGTTGAGGTGCTGGAAGGTGTCCAGAGAAGGGCACCAAGGCTGGGGAGGGGCCTGGAGCACAGCCCTGTGAGGAGAGGCTGAGGGAGCTGGGGGTGTGCAGCCTGCAGAAGAGGAGGCTCAGTGCAGACCTCATTGCTCTCTGCAGCTACCTGCAGGGATGTTGTAGCCAGCTGGGGTTGGGTTCTGCTGCCTGGCACCCAGGGACAGAACAGGGGACACAGCCTCAAGCTGTGCCAGGGCAGGATCAGGCTGGATGTTGGGAGGAAGTTGTTGCCAGAGAGAGTGATTGGCATTGGAATGGTCTGCCCAGGGAGGTGGTGGAGTGCCCATCCCTGGAGGTGTTCAAGAGGAGGCTGCATGAGGCACTGAGTGCCAGGGGTTAGTAAATTAGCAGGAGTTAGGTGCTGGGTTGGCCTGGATGATCCCAGAGGTCTTTTCCAACCTGCTTCATTCTGTGATTCTTGTAGAAAAGGTTCTCAGCCTGATACATGAGGCAGAGATTCACTGTCTGAGCACAGCTGATGTGCTGTGCAGCAGAGTGCCCCCAGCCTGGCACACGAGAAGCAGGGAGAGCAAAGTCAAAAATGCTTTCCAGGCACCTCCAGCCTGTGAAGATCCCATGGGAATGGTTTCATAGGGAAGGGTGGGAAATTAAGAACCACAGGCTAAAGGCAGGTTGGATGGGGCCTGGAGCCAGCCTGGTTTGGCAGGGGGTGGCCCTCGCCCGTGGCAGGGGGCTGGAACTGGGTGGTCTTTGAGGTTGTTTCCAACCCAAACCTATTCTATGATCTGTTGGAGAGTGATGGTCAAGGTAGCAGCTCCCAAGCTTTTGGCAGCTCAAGCTGACCCTTGTTCTATCACTGGGCACCACCAGACAGAGCCTGGCACCACCTGATGGAGCCTGGCACCACCAGATAGCCTGGTACCACCAGACAGAGCCTGGCACCACCTGACAGAGCCTGACACCTCTGTCTTGCCCCCCACCCCTCAGATCCTCACAGACAGTGACTGGATGCCCTCTCAGCCTTCCCTTCTCCAGACCAACCAGCCCCAGGGTTCTCAGGCTCTGCTCACAGAAGAGATGTTCCAGTCCCTTCCTCATCCTCACAGCCTCCACTGGACTCCCTCTGCCTCTCTTGAACTGGGGAGCCCCAACCTGGACTCAGCAGTGCCAGGTTTGGCCTTGGAGCATTTCCAGGGAGGGCAGGAAAGTGCAACAGGAACTATTCACATCTCAGTGCTGCCAACAACCTGTGGCCCTCCAGAGGGAACACTGAGAGCAACCAAATGTCCTCCACCTCCCTCCCAACCCCCCCAGCCAAACCCCCTCAGGTTCTTTATCAGCAGCTCTGGTTGAGGTTTCCTTGCTGCTTGCTTCCTCTTCCAAGAGATATTCTTTAATTTAATAATCATTTAAAAAAAAAAAAAAGACAAAAATAAATTAAAAATACTAAAACAGTGTCCAAACGATTCCCATCTCCCTTCCTCCTCCTCTTTCTCCTCCTGATTTTGCTCAGTCCCATTATATTGCACATGATTCCAGGATCATCTCCCAGCTCCAAAGATGTTCCCTTGGACATAAAGCACTTGGTAGAGAACACAGAGAACGTGGTCAGATGTCCATAGAGCTAGGAAAGATGAAATGGGTTGAAGTGGGAGGGGGGTTGGGAGGGTAGATCCCTGGCTGGGCAGCTCCAGCAGTTGGGGTGTCCATGGTGTTTGCCATTTCCTTGTGGATGCTTCATCTCCCAAGGGCTGAAGCTTGCAGCTTCTTCTGTTACCTGTGGGGCAAAGAGCAAAGAGCCACTTTTAGGCACAGCCTGGGCTGGAAAAGAAGCAACAAGTCCTGACAGAATCATAGAATCATAGAACTGTTTAGGTTGGAAGGGACCTCAAGGATCATCTAGTTCCAATCTTCTGCCATAGGCAGGGACACCTCCCACTAGCACAGGTCACTCAAGGACTCATCCAGCCTGGTCCTGAGCACCTCCCTGGGCAACCTGTGCCAGTGTCTCACCACCCTCACTGCAAACAACTTCTTCCTAACATCCAGTCTAAATCTCCCGTCTGCCAGTTCAAACCCATTGCCCCTTGTCTTGTCATTACAAGACCTTGTAAATAGTCCCTCCCCAAGAAGGGAACAGAACTGTTGGGGTGAGTTCAGAGGAGGCCACAAAGATGCTTCAAGGGCTGCAGCAGCTCTGCTGTGAGCACAGGCTGAAGGAGTTGGGGGGGTGCAGCCTGCAGAGGAGAAGGCTCCAGGGGGACCTCAGAGTTGCTGCCAGTGCCTGAAGGGATCCTGCAGGAAGGCTGCAGAGAGACTTTTGCTGAGGGGGTCTAGAGACAGGCCCTGCTGCTCACACTCTTCTCCATACCCCTCAGGACACCATTGGCCTTGCTGGCCATGAGGGCACCTTGCTGGCTGCTGGGGACCTTCTCGTCCCCCAGCCCTGTCAGGTCCTTCTCTTCAGAGCTGCTCTCCAGCAGGTTCCCCCCTAACCTGTCCTGCTGCAGGGCCCTTTTGTGGTGGTTTTTCAAGTGGGAATTAGTAAAGTTTCCCATAATGACGTTCATTAAGGTCATTAAGAAGAGTGTGTGGTGCACACTAATGAGATGAGCACAACCACCAAATCAGATTATGTGAGCAGGATGCTTCATTAGCAGCCGGTGATGAGACAAGGCTAGGAAGGATCCACAGCCATGGGCCAGAGCACCAGCACCTGCCTGGCCCTAGCTCATCCTCCCCCCAAAATGAGCCTGCTTTATGCTAAGGGAGAGGCAGGATAGGCAAGATGGGATGGGATGGGATCCATGCACCAAGGAGGGGGAAGAGCTTCCCCCAGGATGTTGCTGGGATGATGTTGCAGGGCTGAGGTTGCAGAGATTATATCACAGGAATGATGCTGCATGAATGATGCTGCAGGGCTCCTAGTATAGAGATGATGATGTAGGGCTGAAGTTGCAAGGATAGTGATGTAGGGCTGAAGATGCATGGATGATGATGCAGGGTTGAAGATGCATGGATGATGCTGCAGGGCTGAAGATGCATGGATGATGCTGCAGGGCTGAAGATGCATGGATGGTGATGTAGGGTTGAAGTTGCATGGATGATGCTGCAGGGCTGAAGATGCATGCATGATGGTGTAGGGCTGAAGATGCATGGATGGTGATGTAGGGCTGAAGATGCATGGATGATGCTGCAGGACTGAAGATGCATGGATGATGCTGCAGGACTGAAATTGCATGGATGATACTGCAGGGCTGAAGATGCGTGGATGGTGATGTAGGGCTGAAGTTGCATGGATGATGCTGTAGGGCTGAGGTTGCAGGGCTGATGATGCTGGGATGATGCTGCAGGGCTGCTAATATAGGGCTGATGCTGTAGGGCTGAAGTTGCAGGGCTGAGGTTGTAGGGTTGATGCTGCAGGGTTGCTAATATAGTGATGATGGTGTAGGGCTGAAGTTACAGGGATGATACTGCAGGGCTGAGGTTGCAGAGATGATATTGCAGGGATGATGCTGCATGAACGATGCTGCAGGGTTGAGGTTGTAGGGCTGATGATGCTGGGATGATGCTGCAGGGCTGTTAATATAGGGATGATGATGTAGGGCTGAAGTTGCAGGGATGATGCTGCAGGCCTCAAGTTGCAGAGCTGAGGTTGCAGGACTGATGATGCAGGGCTGAGGTTGTAGGGCTGATGCTGCAGGGCTGCTAATACAGAGTTGGTGCTGCAGGGCTGTTGCTGCAGGAATGAAGTTGTAAGGCTGAGGTTGCAGAGATGGTGCTACAGGGCTGATGTTGCATGGACAATGTTGCAGGGCTGCTAATGCAGGGTTGATGCTTCAGGGCTGCTAAAAGCAGGCAAATAAGGGAGTGGGGTGGGAATTCCCACCGGGAGCAGAGATCCCCTGGCATGGTAGTGTGGCACTCAGGGGAAAAGAAGCTGCCAGAGGGGCTTAGTGCTCCTTGCAAGGGTCTCAGCCCAGCTGGCTGCTCAAGCAGCAGCTTATCCTGAGGTGCCAGAAGGACTATTCATGGGCTTAAAGCTAACTGGGGTTTAAGGTTTATTGGCCAGGGCTTGCTGAGCAGGAGATTACATCCCCCTCCCACCTGCAGGGCTGCTGCTGTTTCACAAAGCAGCGGTCAGGCTGCTGGGCTCCCAAAGCAGCCCTGGATTATCACACAAATAAAACCCAAAGAGCTCCTCCAGCCCAGCCCAAGCCTGGGAAATGTCACTGGTTCAGCCAAGAAGGGGATGGCAGAGCTGGGGCTGTGCTGATTGAGCATAAAGAACAGTAAAGAACAATTTTCTCCAAGAGGGTAGAACAATCCAGAGTTTGGGGCTGCCCTGGTGCCTTCCCAGGCTATACCCTTGTCCTTGTAGGAGCAAATCCCAGCTCCTGCTGGGAGCAATGAGGTCCACTCAGCCAACCCAGCAGGAACAGCAGTGGGAGTGAGAAGCCAGAAGCATCCAGGAGATATCTCTGCTCCAGCTGCTGAAGGGATCCAGATGTCTTCCCATCATATGGGGGTGATGAAATCCTCTCCACTCCAAGAGGAACAGAGGACACTAAACAGCAGCCACGGAAATTAGCTGGGTTTAAACTCAGTCAAGGCAAATAACTTCTGTCCAAGTGATGAGGGCTGGAGCAGCAGCTCCTCAGGCTGCAAGGGTTGAGTGTCTCCTGAGCTCCTGGACCTGGTGAAAATCCAGGGGACTGGAAAATAGCTCCTGTTGGCTCAGGAGTTTAAGGGATAAAGTGACTTGCAGACCAACCCCCACTTGGCTGCAACCTCCTTTCAGGGAGCTCCAGAGAGCAGTGAGGTCTCTCTTCAGCCTCCTTTTCTCCAGGCTGAACACTCCCATTTCTCTCAGCTGCTCCTCCCCAGCCCTCTTCTCCAGACCCTTCCCCATCTTTGTTGCCTTTTTCTGGGCCTGCTCCAGCCTCTCAATGCCCTTCTTGTAGTGAGGAGCCCAAAACTGAGCCCAGGGCTTGTTACAGGGTCAGGATCACTTCCCCGCTCCTGCTGGCCCCACTGCTGCTGGTCCATGCCAGGATGGTGCTGGTGCCCTTCTTGGCTCATCTTCAGACACAACCTCAAAGGATTTTCCATATCTATCCATGGCAATGCTTTGCAGAAAGCAAAGCAGAGCAGAGCAAAGGAGAGCAGAGCAGAGCAGAGCAAAGGAGAGCAGAGCAGCGCAAAGGAGAGCAGAGCAGAGCAGAGCAAAGGAGAGCAGAGCAGAGCAAAGGAGAGCAGAGCAGAGCAGAGCAGAACAGAGCAAAGAAAAGCANACAGAGCAAAGCAAAGCAGAACAGACCAAAGCAGAGCAGAACAGACCAAAGCAGAGCAGAGCAAAGGAGAGCAGAGCAGAGCAAAGCAGAACAGAGTAGAGCAAAGCAGAACAGAGCAGAGAAGGGTAGAGCAGAGCAAAGCAGAATGGAGCAAAGCAAAGAAGAGTAAAGGAGAGCAGAGAAAAGCAGAGTAAAGCAGAACACAGCAGAGAAGGGCAGGGCAGGGCAGAGCAAAGCACAGCAGAGCAAAGCAGCTGGTGCTGACCAGCATCAAACCAGGGCTGAGTGCCCTGCATCCTCCCCAGGAGAGCAGACACAGCCACTTGTTCACCTCACCCTGTGAGCATCCAAAGCTTCCCACCTGGGATGTGTTAAAGATGCTAAAAACGAAGTGCAACAACCGTGGCAAAAAAAAAAAAACAAACCCAAAAAAAACCCCCAAAAAAACCCCCAACCAACAAACCCAAAAACCCACAGAGGTGACAGAACTGAAATGTGCTCAGAAAAGCTTCTGAGTGACAAGTCTGCAGGAAATGAATCATCCTTCACCCAGCCCAGCAGCCTGTGCTGCTGTCTGAGCTGCTGAGGCAGGCCCAGAGAAATCAGAGAATCATGGAACGGGTTGGGTTGGCAAAGCCCTCTAAGGCCATCGACTCCAAGCAGCAACCCAGCACCACTTTGGCCACCAAGTCTTGGCTCCAGGTGCCATGGTCACCTCCAGGGATGGGCACTCCACCACCTCTCTGGGCAGCTTGTGCCAGTCCCTGACCACTCTTGCAGCAAGAGGTCGCTGGTCCTGAACACCTCCAGGGAGGTTGTGGAGCACAGAAGCACCGAATGTGATCAAAGATCACATTCGGTGCTTCTGTGCTCCACAACCTCCCTGGGCAACCTGTGCCAGTGTCTCACCACCCTCCCTGCCAAGAACTTCCTCCTAACATCCAGTTTCAACCTCCCCTCTGCCACTCTTCCTTCCTCCTGTCATTACAAGGCCTTGTCAATAATCCCTCCCCAGCCCTCTTGTAGCCCCCTTCAGATCCTGACAGGCTACTCCAAGGTCTCCTCAAAGCCTTTTCTTCTCCAGGCTGTTTAAGCAAAGCTGCTGCCAGTATGACTGGAGCCACACCAGTGCTCAGGAAGCATTTGAGCTACTCCTAGCTGGAGTGAGCAGCTGAAGGAGATAGCAGACAGGTTTTCATTTACTTGAGCCTGTCTCCTTGGTGAGAAGGAGAAAACTGACAGTGCCCTGCAGGGAGATTTCCCTGCCCCAGTGCTGGAAATTCAGGCTCAGAGCAGTGATGAGACACAAACAGACTCAGAAACTTAGAGGTCTACATCCTCTTGGTTGTGGCAGGTTGTGGCAGGGGGATTCCCTCTGAGGGTTTTTGGCTGTGCTTTGCCACTAGCAGGGATGCAAAAGGCTCCAGATGGGTGCAGGCAGTGTGGGACCCTGCAGATCTCCCACCACCACCTGGGTCTCACAAGCAAAGCATCGCTTTGGGGCTGCTGGTGACACAGAGCAGGAGCCCAGGAGCCAGCACAGGACCAGGCAAGGGGGATGGATGAGCACAGCTTTGATAGAGTCATCCTTACTCACTTCCCTGTTTGAGAAGATGAGCACATGAGAGAAAGGTCCTGAGGCAGCAGAGCTTCAGCTGGGGCAGGAGCCAGATACTGTGGAGTACTTCCCTGCCCCTCCTGAACTGGGGAGCCCGGAACTGGACCCAAGACTGCAGGATCTGGCCTGACTAGTGCAGAGTAGGAGGAGGGGAGAATCTCCCTTGCCCTGCTGCCCACACTCTTCTCCATACCCCCCCAGGACACCGTTTGCCTTGTGGCCATGAGGACACATCAGTGGCTCCTGGGCAAGTTGTGCTGCAGCACTGCCAGGTCCTTCTTGCAGCTGCTCTCCAGCAGGTCCCCCCTCACCTGTCCTGGTGCAGGAGGTTGTTCCTCCCCAGGGCAGGACTCTGGGCCTCTGTTTTCCTGCCCATGGCATCCTATAATGCCCAGGTGGTCCCCATCACCCTGCACCCAACACCCTGCACTCATCTCCCTGCACTCATCTCCCTGCACCCATCTCCCTGCACCCATCACCCTACACCCATCTCCCTGCACCCATCACCCTGCACCCAACACCCTGCACTCATCTCCCTGCACTCATCTCCCTGCACCCATCTCCCTGCACCCATCACCCTACACCCATCTCCCTGCACCCATCACCCTGCACCCATCACCCTGCACCCATCACCTGCCTTTGCAGGAGGATGCTGATGCCCTGAGCTCTTCTCCCTAGTACAGGCAGCAGCTGAGGTCGAAGGGCAAAACGAGTCACATCGAAACCCTTTCTGCCTGTTTGCCCTCAGAGGTCTGCAGCCAGCTGAGAGATCGCCTGGTAAAGGTTTTCAAAGCAGGGAGAGCCAAGTCCCTGCCTTCCCTCAGTCTGCTCTGGGAGCCTCCCTGTGCTCTCCCCAAGCCATGCATATTTTAAAAGCTTGGCAGGAAGAGGGCTCCAAACTACACAGTTAAAGAGATTTCCCAGGGAAGGCTCTGGGTTCACGGTAAGCACCGCAGGAGACCCTCAGCCTGTGCTCCAGCCCTGCCAGGACGTAGCCCTTGGGAGCTGCGGGGGGACGCTGCCCTCCCTCCTGCTGGTCTGCCCTTTACCCCCTCTTAACCGGGCATCGACCGGCAGTTAAAAATAAAAGCTGACTTCTTCTGGCGAGTGATGGAGCAGGAACAATTGCCTGGGAAGAAATTCAACCCCCCTGGAGGAAAGAGATACCTCCAGCCCTCGTTTGTGTCCACACGTAGGGTGGGATGGATACTGCTCTGCTCCTCCAGCTACTCCAAGCTGCCTGAAGGGCATCTATTGTGCTGGGGAACAAGAGAAGCTTTTTAGGAGAGATCAGGCCTGAAAACACACAAAATAAGGGGCAGAGAAGCAGGAGAAAAAGGTGATGGTGGCAAAGTAGCAAGTGGAGGGTCCAGGGCTAGGGCTGCTGCGTGTCCCCCCAGTCCCTCTGTGTGTTTCCAGGGCTGAAATGGAGGAAGGGGTCAGGCCCTCAAATACAAGCAGAAGGAAAGGGAAAGGAGACTGGGAAAGAAGGTAGGAAGCTGAAAAAGGCTCTGTGGTACCCAGTGCCCCTAAATAAGCCAAATCTAGGGTCTGGAGAGGCAGCTCCAGCCTCCCAGAGCTGCCTGGCCAGGAGTTGCCTGCTCCCATCCTTCTTCCCCTCCCAGCAGGGTCACTTTGTCTCGCAGCTGACAGGCACAAAGGACAGGGAGAAGCATACAGAATGCATCTGGTTGGAAGGGACCCTCCAAGGTCGTCTTGTCCAACCCCCCTCCAATTGCATCAGGTTGCTTAGGGCCTCAGGGAGAAGGAGGAGGAGGAGGAGCTGTGAGGGAGCATCCCTGCCACACTGAGCATGCAGACCACAAGCTGGGGAGTGCAGGCTTGGGGGAGTACCTGGACATGAAGCCATTCCCCTCCTTTGCTTCCTGCACCATCCTAAACGGCAGGAGCAGCTCTCAGTAATGCACTCTCCTCCATCTGATGCAACAAGCTGAGCCCTTGGCCTGGCTTCGGGAGGCTCTCAGCAAGTTGCCAGACAGCAGCAGGCAGCTCCTGCTAATCCCCTACCACTACCCTGCTCTAAGCACATTGAGTCCAAGACTCTGCAATAGCCTCAGGCTCAGCGTGGAGCTCCCCAGCGACTGCTCACACAGTCCTGAGCCCTAATAGGAGGCACATTGCAAGAGAGCAAAGTCAGTTAAGGCAGCAGCTGGCTGCAAGCAGAGCAGCAATCTTCTGGGGATCTCCAGTCCCTGGCACAAGGCATGCAGCAGCTCCAGGGAAGACTTCAGCCTCTGTGCTACCAGAGAGGATCCATCTCACTGGGAGCTACCTAACGAGGCAACAGACAGAAGTGGGGCACAGTACTGGAAGGATAGAGCCCCCCTCTGCCACCCACCCCCTTTTTTGGGTGTATCTCCCAGGCAGAGCAAATGCACTTTGGTGCTTTCACAGCCAGAGAATGGCTCAGGTTGGAAGGGAGCTCAGAGCTCATCTGCTCTAACACCCCTGCAATGGGCAGAGACATCTCTCAACCTGACTTGGCTGCTCAAGGCCTCATCTAACCTGCCCTTGAACACCTCTAGGGGAGGGAAATCCTCAACCTGCCCTGGGCAGCCTGTGCCAGGCTCTCATCACCCTCCCACTGCAGAGCTTCTTCCTCAGCTCCACTCTAACCCTGCTCTGCCTCAACTCAAAACCATTCCCCCTTGGCCTGTCTCTAGACCCCCTCAGCAGAAGTCCTTCTGCAGCTTTCCTGCAGGATCCCTTCAGGCACTGACAGGCAGCTCTGAGGTCCCTCTGGAGCCTTCTCCTCTGCAGGCTGCACCCCCCCAGCTCCCTCAGCCTCAAGTTCCGCAGCCCTTCAGGTAGCTGCAGAGAGCAATGAGGTCTGCCCTGAGCCTCCGCTTCTGCAGGCTGCACCCTCCCAACTCCCTCAGCCTCTCCTCACAGAAGAGCTGCTCCAGCCCTGGGGTTATCTTTGTGGCCTCCTCTGGCCTCACTCCAGCAGCTCAGATCCTGGACAACAATCCCAGACAAGGCATCTAGGTTATCCCAGATATTCTGGGAAAGGATCCCAGACAAAGGATTCAAGTTATCACAGACATTAGAGTTATCCCAGAAAAAGGATCCCAGGTGTCCTAGGCAAGGATCCCAGACAAGAAATCCAAGTTATTCGGGACAAGAGATCCCAGTTATCAGGGACAAGGATACCAGGCAAGGCATCCCAGTTTTCCTAGAGAAGGGATTGTGTAGTTTGTTACCTGCTGAGATGCTCCAAAGCATCTCCCTAATGAAGATCGTTGGGCAGTCAATGGGATGTGACAGGGAAGCTGTCACAGGCCATTAGCCCAGAGGCTGCTCTGATGTTTGTCTTGGCTGAGAGGCTTTTATTACCTGGGGCTGAGGCAGAGTGCCACAAACTGCCCTGAGCCTTTAGAGTGCCACAAACTGTCCTGAGCCTTTAGAGTGCCACAAACTGCCCTGAGCCTTTAGAGTGCCACAAACTGTCCTGAGCCTTTAGAGTGCCACAAACTGCCCTGAGCCTTTAGAGTGCCACAAACTGTCCTGAGCCTTTAGAGTGCCACAAACTGCCCTGAGCCTTTAGAGTGCCACAAACTGTCCTGAGCCTTTAGAGTGCCACAAACTGCCCTGAGCCTTTAGAGTGCCACAAACTGTCCTGAGCCTTTAGAGTGCCACAAACTGCCCTGAGCCTTTAGAGTGCCACAAACTGGTCCTGAGTCTTTAGAGTGCCACAAACTGGTCCTGAGCCTTTAGAGTGTCACAAACTGGTCCTGAGCCTTTAGAGTGCCACAAAATGGTCCTGAGCCTTTTAGAGTGCCACAAACTGGTCCTGAGCCTTTAGAGTGCCACAAACTGGTCCTGAGCCTTTAGAGTGCCACAAACTGGTCCTGAGCCTTTAGAGTGCCACAAACTGGTCCTGAGCCTTTAGAGTGCCACAAACTGGTCCTGAGCCTTTAGAGTGCCACAAACTGGTCCTGAGCCTTTAGAGTGCCACAAACTGGTCCTGAGCCTTTAGAGTGCCACAAACTGGTCCTGAGCCTTTAGAGTGCCACAAACTGGTCCTGAGCCTTTAGAGTGCCACAAACTGGTCCTGAGCCTTTAGAGTGCCACAAACTGGTCCTGAGCCTTTAGAGTGTCACAAACTGGTCCTGAGCCTTTAGAGTGCCACAAAATGGTCCTGAGCCTTTTAGAGTGCCACAAACTGGTCCTGAGTCTTTAGAGTGCCACAAACTGGTCCTGAGCCTTTAGAGTGTCACAAACTGGTCCTGAGCCTTTAGAGTGCCACAAAATGGTCCTGAGCCTTTTAGAGTGCCACAAACTGGTCCTGAGCCTTTAGAGTGCCACAAACTGGTCCTGAGCCTTTAGAGTGTCACAAACTGGTCCTGAGCCTTTAGAGTGCCCCAAAATGGTCCTGAGCCTTTAGAGTGCCACAAACTGGTCCTGAGCCTTTAGACTGCCACAAACTGGTCCTGAGCCTTTAAAACCTGGGCAAAATCCCAGTTCAAATCCCATTTCAACCTGGCTGGCACCTCCCAGGACAATCCCTACTTCCCACACAGCCAGGCAGGGGCTGACTGGCACAGGTGGGTGCCAAATCTCCTTGTGGCAGGAGGTCTCTAGCAGCATTCCTCTGCAACTCCCTACCTCGAAGGACTCTGAGGTCATTTTACCCTAAATCCAGCAAAAAAAGCCCAATCAAACAAACAAACAGAAAACTGCTGGAGCTGATGTGCTGAAGGCTGAGCAGCCAGGACCTGCCTGCAGCCTGCTTCCATGGCAGCATGATAGAATCATTCATTAAGCCCTCTAAGATCATTCAGTTCAACATCAGCCCAACCCCACCATGGGCACCAAACCCTGTCCCCAAGTGCCATGGGCACAGCTTTCTTGCACACCTCCAGGGATGGGCACTCCAGCACCTCCCTGGGCAGCCTGTGCCAGTCCCTGACCACTCTTGCAGCAAAGACGTTTTCCCTCATCTCCAACCTAACCCTCCCCTGGCACAATTTCAGGCCAGTTCCTCTCCTGCCAACTGATCCCTAAGGAGAAGATTCCCAACCCCACCCGGCTCCCAACCTCCTCTCAGTGAGCTGCAGGGAGCACTGAGGTCTCTTCTCAGCCTCCTTTTCTCCAGACTGAAAGACTCCAGTTCCTTCAACTGCTCCTCCTAAAATTCATTCTCCAGGCCTTTCCCCATCTCTGTTGCCCTCAAAGTGCTGCACAGAACCTTTTTTTTTTAAGCAGAGATGTAAAGAAATGCAGCTCCAAACCCAACAGTGCTGTGCATAGAACAAAAGGGCAAAGTGAAAAGCAGATGCAAGCAGAGGAGCTGAAGGTTGCTATCCCACCTCACACGCACAAACGCCTAAGAGCAGGAGACTGAGCTGAAAGAAGCAAACCAAACACTGTAAAACACGAGGTCCACACCTCACCCCACCCCCAAAAAAGCAACCTCCTGATGCCATTAAGCTCCACCCCAAGCCGAGCTCACCTGCTGCCATCAGATGTCCCACGGCCCCGGTGTGAAGCTGAGGCTGGTGTGTCCTCCCTGCTGGGCTCTCAGTCACTTCTCAGTGCCACTCTTTAAGGGTTCTGTGCCACTTGCTTCCAAGAGCTGGCAGGGGGTTCCCAGCTCAGCGTTCCCAGGGGCTGTTCCGCCTTGGGTTTGGGGTGCAGAGGGTGCAGCGTGGGGTGGTCCTTGGTGCTTGTGTAGGCAGCTGAGCTTCCAGCCCCAAACTTCAGTGCCAAGGTCCTCTGCGAGGGAGAGGTGGCTTTGGGCTGTGGGCTTTTTATTAGGCACAGAGGATGTGGTCTGGGGGAGGGGGGCAGGGGGGGCAGGATGGGGTCCCACAAGCTGGGCAGGGCCACCTGTGGGATCGATGCGGTTGGAACTATCTGTAAAGGGTTTGGGTTTTGGGTTGTTTGGTTTGGGGTTTTTTTTTGTTTTTTGGAGGGGGGCTTGGTTTGGTTTTGTTTTGTGCGTGAAGAGCGAGGACCAAGGGGGATGGGAGAAGGGATGCCATGACAACCTTTGGGGG
>VWZE01010424.1:85884-100880 GCA_013396675.1 Eubucco bourcierii
TCTTTTTTTTTTGGGGTTTTTTTTTGTTTTTTTTTGTTTTGGCCCTTTAGAAAGGAAAGATGTAAAAAAATAAAGGTATCAAAACGAGGGCACACACACACACACACACACACAGAGACCGACGATGGTGCAGTGCATGGTCCACAACAACACCGAGCACACAGTCACTTGGCATTAGTTCTGTTCTTTGCTGTTGGTTCTTTTTCTTTCTTTCTTTGTTCGTTTGTTTTGTTGTTTGGTTGTTTTTTTTTCCCCACCACCACCTCCTCAGCTTTCGTTTGCGCTTGGCCTGGGGCTTTGCCTTTTTCAAACGTCCGTGAAGATCTTTTTGATGTTCACGCAGTTGGGGTTGTTAGTGCTGGTGCAGTTGCCTGCCTTAAAGGCAGCCTGTTTGAATGCGCTGTGGTTGATGCCCCCTTCCTCGATCACCATGTACTCAGACTTGCTGAGGGTGGAATTGCTGCGAGCCTTCCTCATCTCCTCGCTGGAGGAGAGGTGCTGGCAGCTGCCGACGTGCATGTACTGAGCCTGCTCCTCACCCTCCGTCTCCCGGTGGTAGAAGTAGTTGAAGTTGGAGACGATGACAGGCACGGGCAGGGCGATGGTCAGCACCCCCGCGATGGCACAGAGGGAGCCCACGATCTTGCCCCCGATAGTGATGGGGTGCATGTCCCCGTAGCCCACGGTGGTCATGGTCACCACGGCCCACCAGAAGGCGTCGGGGATGCTACTGAAGCCCGAACTGGGGTCGTCGGCTTCCGCGAAGTAGACGGCGCTGGAGAAGAGGATGACGCCGATGAAGAGGAAGAAGATGAGCAGGCCCAGCTCCCGCATGCTGGCCTTGAGGGTCTGGCCCAGGATCTGCAGCCCCTTGGAGTGCCTGGAGAGCTTGAAGATGCGGAAGACCCTGACCAGGCGGATGACTCTAAGGATGGCTAAGGACATGGCTTGCTGGCCGTTGCCTTGCCTCTCGGCCAGCTCTGTGCCCAGCGTGATGAAGTAGGGGATGATGGCCACAATGTCAATGATGTTCATGATGTTCTTGGAGAAGGTGGCCTTGCTGGGGCAGGCAAAGAAGCGAACCAACAGCTCGAAGGAGAACCAGATGATGCACAAAGTCTCCACGACAAAGAAAGGGTCAGTGAAGGACGACACCATGGAAGCAGCCGAGGATGAAGAGTTGGTGGAGACATCAGGCGAGAGAGGTCCACCAACACCACCACCACCACCACCCATTCCAAAGGGCCCTCCGGTTCCCTCATAGTCGTGATCCTCCCTGAATTCAGGCAGGGTCTCCAGGCAGAAGATGACAATGGAGATAAGGATGACCAGCACGGAGACGATGGCAATGCCTCGGGCCGGCCCGGAACTCTCAGGGTACTCAAAGAGGAGCCAGACCTGGCGCTGAAACTCCTTGTCGGGAAGCGGCCGCTGCTCCTCCCGGATGAAGCCCTCGTCCTCCCGAAACTTCTCCATAGCCTCCTCCCCCAGCTGGTAGAAGCGGATCTCCTCGGAGAAGATGTCGATGGGGACGTTGACAGGTCTCCGGATGCGCCCCCCCGACTGGTAGTAGTAGAGGATGGCGTCGAAGCTGGGCCGGTTGCGGTCGAAGAAGTACTCGTTGCGGAGGGGGTCGAAGTAGCGCATCCGCTTACGGGGGTCCCCCAGCAGCGTCTCGGGGAACTGCGCCAAGGTCTTCAGCTGGGTCTCGAACCTCAAGCCCGAGATGTTGATCACCACCCGCTCGCAGCATTCGTGCTCGCCGCCCTCAGCCGGCTGCCCGGCAGGGACCGCGGCCGGAGTTGGGGGCTGGTCGTAGCGGTCCCCCCCGAGCGCGGGCTGAGGGTGTTGCGGTTCTTCTAGCAAAGGGTCTCCGCCGCCTCCGCCCCCCACCACCGTCATGCTGCCTTCCTCCCCTTCTTCGCCTTCTTCCTCCTCTTGGTCGGGGACCGCCTGGGAGGCGGCGGGGGGCAGCTGCTCGGCGTAGCCCAGGTTGTGGTGGCTGCTGGTTGAGCCGCCCCGAGGATGCCGGCTGGTGGAGGAGGCGGCTGGAGAGTAGAGCAAGCTCCGGCGCTCGTCCATAAAGGTGTGGGGTGGAAGGGGAAAGGGGAGGGGGGGGAGGATCGGGGAGGCGGCAGCAGAAGCCTCTTCTTCTTCTTCCCCCTCCTCCTCCTCCTCCTCCTCCTCCGGGCGGAGAGGGAGAACCAGTCGCGCAACTCCTCCGGCGGCTGCCGCTGCTCTGAGAAGCTGAGGCTCTTCTCAAAAAATCCGCCCCCAGCCCTGGCACCGCCTCGCTCAGTCACCGCTCCCGGAGACACCCACCAGCACCCCTAGCACTGCCCCACAGCCCCCCAGTAAGCTGCGGGTATTCCCCTTCCCAGCCCTTCCCCAGGGTGTACCCCAGGCAGGCACATGCCGATGGCTCCGGACCCCTCCCGGGAGCATCCTTTGATGCTCAGCGGGTTGCAAGCAGGGAGAGTTGTTCGGGTTTGGTTTGAGGTTTTCGTTTGGTTTTTTTTTTCCCCTTTGCCTAGAAAGTGTTTTGTTCTGCCCTTCCCCGAGACTGAGGGAAAGGCAATTTTTTTTCGGTCTTAATTTGGGGATTTTCCTGCTCGTTTCCAGTCACCGTCTCACGCCGCGGCGGGGCTGTGGGGAACGGGAAGCAGACGGCGGCGGCGGCGGTCGGAGCTGCCAACAGTTGTTTTGAATCAGTGTTTGGGCTGGAGCTGGGATTTTTTGCTTTCTGAGCAGGAGGGAGAGCTGGTGTGGGGGTGTCTGTGCGTGTGCACATGTGTGTGCCTGGGGGGGGGGCACACGTGTGGGTGCCTGCGCCTGTGCACTCCTCCCCCACCCAGCAAAACACAGAGCGAAGCCTGAGCCAGCCCTCACCCAAGGCACCTTCAGTCAGAACCCAAATCTCCACTTGAGACCTGCCTGCAGAGGGCTTCAGGTTTTTCATTCTTGCTGCTTTCTGTTGATCTTCTTTCTGATGCAAGTGGTTCCCTTTGGGCCCAAAGGGATTGGTTTGGGGGCAGCAGTCTCCAAGCGTGGCGCTGGAAAACTCTGGTCCCCAGGAGATGTGCATCAAGGACAAGCTCTCAGCTTCTCACTCAGTTGCCCCCCATGATGGGTCCCCATTTTCCCAACCCCTCCCCCCTCCTGCAGCTCTTTAACCCCTAGCTGTGTGCCATATGGGCATTAGGGAATCCAGGGATTTGCTGGCTTGGGAAACAGCCACAGGGGGCTGGGAGAGGTGAGAAGGGCAACAGTGCAGCCATCCCCATCCCAGTTTTCCACCTTTTTTCCCCTCCCTTTTTCCCCCTTCTTCCCCCTCTCCCTTCTCCCCTCTTCTCCCTCTCCCTTTCCTCCCCCTCTTTTTTTCCCCCATGGTCCCACCACGATGGAGGTTAACCCCCTCCACCAGCCCCACTCTAGCTCATCACCACAGTTATTTTTAACCCAGCACAGCCTCCAGAAGGTAGGAGAAAAACAGATGAAAAGATCAAACTTATTTAAATGTTAAATTAGAAACAAGCTGCAGGAAATACACAATCCTGGGGGAAAACAACAATAAATGTTGGTGTGAGAGATGACTCCAGGCTGGAACTGGCTGACTGAGGGGCTGGAGCAGGTCCAGAGAAGGGCAGCAAAGCTGGTTAAAGGGTCTGGAGAACAAGGTTGAGGAGGAGCAGCTGAGGGAGCTGGGGGGAGGGGGGTTCAGCCTGCAGGAAAGGAGGCTGAAGGGAGACCTTCTGGTTCCCTGCAGCTCCCTGCAAGGAGGCTGCAGCCAGGTTGGGGGTTGGGCTCTTCTCCCAAGGACCAGAGGAAACGGCCTCAAGTCACCCCAGGCGAGGTTTGGGTTGGCCATGAGGAACAATTTCTGCCCCTTGAGGGTTGCCAAGGCCTGGTCCAGGCTGTTCAGGACAGTGGAGGAGTCCCCAAGCCTGGAGGGGTTTCAGAGCTGTAGAGATGTGGTGCTGAGGGCCATGGGTTGCTGGTGCCCTGGGTACTGCTGGGGTAAGGCTTGGACTCCATGGTCTGAAAGGTCTCTTCCAACCCAAACGATTCTGTGATTCTATGATTAAGAACATGGACAACGTTAGAACAACCTGAGTCCACCTTCCTCAGTGGTGACAAAATGTTCTGCCCCCAGAGGCCAAGGGCATGCCCTGGGTCAGCAGGCTTCAGCAAGGTCCTGCAGACCAAAAGGCAGAGCTGGCTGTGGGACCCAGCCCAGCCTAGCCCTTAGGAAAGCTGCCTGCTTTGGCTCCTGGGGCTGGCACAGCCAGTGCTGGGCTTGTCACACCAGCAGGAAGGCAGCAGCTTGGTCTGGCTGTCAGAAGACATTCATCCAGGATCACACACAGGGACACTCATCTCCAGGTCTTGTCACCTTGCCCCAGACACACAGAATCATACAATCATAGAATGCATTGGATTGGAAGGGACTTTTAAAGGTCATCCAGTCCAGTCCCTCTACAGTCAGCAGGGATCTGCCAGTAGAGCAGGTTCCTCAGAGCCTCATCAAGCCTGATCCTGAATGCACCCAGGAATGAGGCCTCCACCACCTCCCTGGGCAACTTGTTCCAGGGTTCCACCACCCTCATAGCAAAGAACTTCATCCTAATGTCAGATTTAAACCTCCCCTTTTCAAGCTTCAAATCTTTGTCTCTCATCTTGGCACTCCCAGCCCTTGTCACAAGTCCATCCTCAGCTCTCCTGGAGCCCCTTCAGATACTGGAAGGCTGCTCTGAGGTCTCCCTGGAGCCTTCTCTTAAAACTAGGAGGAGGAGGAAGAGAAGGAGGAGGGTTAAGAGACCCCCAGACCTTGGGGATGCTACTAGGAAACCCAGGAGGAAGAGGAGGAGGTTTAAGAGACCTCCAGACCTTGGGGATGCTGCTAGGAAAACCAGGAGGAGGAAGAGGAGGGTTAATCCCCCCCATCAGCTACAGCACAGCAGCAGACATTAACCCTTGAGCTCTGGGTAGCTTTGGCCCAGCCTTGTGCTGGCTCAGGGGATTTCAGCAGCCCCAGACACCCGAGTGGCCTCCTGGCCCTGCTTCCCCCTGCGCTGCTTCCCTCTAATCCTATCAAAGCCAATTAAGCTTTGCCAGGCCAGCAGCTTCACTGCAGGCAGAGTGCCCGAGGGGGGGGCAGATCACCTCCTCCCTCCCTGCCAACTCTCCTCAGCTCCATCCTTCTGCTGAGGTCCTCAGCCAAAGTTTGGGACACAGCCACAGCATCGCATCCTGCTTGGCATCAGCCACTGCCAGCCTGTTCCCCTGAGGGGTTTGGCTTCAGGGGAGCAAAATTCAGCCAGGCAGAGGTGTCCCAAAACCAGCAGGTCTGAGCACAAGGGGCAGGGGATTAAAGCCCACAGGAAGGGACATGGCTGTGGTGCTCAACCCGGGCAGGGCTTTGCTGCCAGCCAGGAGCAAGCTGGGCAAGGTGCAGCCTGGAAGCTGCTCCTCGGGGCTGTGGCTTCCCTGTGTGACACCAGACGACCCTGTCCTCACTCTGCTTTCCCTCAGTTCTTCTGCTGCTTCTGCTCTCGGCAAATTTCATTTCACTCCTAACGACCATTTAAGAAATCCCCTGCGGCATGCTCTGCAGGCTGACCTGCAGCATCAGAGCTGCTCCTACCGGGGAGCAGAGCAAGCATCACTCTTTAATGGCCCCCTCCGGACAGACTTCCAAACAGAGGGGACACAAATTTCCCTCTTCCCACAGCCAGACCCAGACCATGAGGACAACCCCCTCCAGCACCTCTCCCCAGGGAAACATGGGCTGCACAAACCAGCCCAGCACCTTCACCCTGACCCTCAGCTCTTCCCAGCTATGAGGCATCCTAGCCTGGATTAGCAAGAGTGTGGCCAGCAGGAACAGGGCAGGGATTGTCCTGCATTCAACACTGCTGAGGCCACACCTTGAGTCCTGGGTTGGGTTTTGGGGTCCTCGCTGCAAGGAGGACATTGGGAGGCTGGAGTGGAACCAGAGAAGGGCACCAAAGGTGGGGAAGGGTCTGGAGAACAGGGCTGGGGAGGAGCAGCTGAGGGAGCTGGGGGGTGGAGGAGCCTGAGAGGAGAACTCGTTGCTCTCTGCCTCCTTTCAGGGAGTTGTTGGAGCCAGGTGGGGGTTGGGCTCTGCTCCCAGGTAAGAAGTGATAGGACAAGAGAAGTAGCCTCAAGTTGCCCCAGGAGAGGTTTAAATTGGATATTAGAAGAAACTCCTTCCCCTGAAAGGGTTCTCAAAGACTGGGACAAGCTACCCAGGGCAGTGGTGGAGTCCCCATCCCTGGAAGGGTTTCCAAGGCCTGGAGATGTGGTGATGAGGGCCAGGGTTTAGCACCAGGATTGGTACAGTTAACTGATGGTTGGACTCAATGATTGTGAAGGTTTCTTCCAACCAAACCAGCTTCTGTGAGACTGTGACTCCATCTGAACCCCATCACCTCTCAAGCAGCTTTTTGGGGTTGTCCTTCTCCCACCAATGCCTTTTTTTGGTCCCCCTTTAGCCCCAGGTGACTGGGTCCAGCTCCAGGCTGGCTGCTGCAGCCAGAGGCACCTGCCCTGCTCTCCTCCCTGGCATCTGAATGGGAAGCAGCCTCCATTCAGAAATCTGGGACAAAGCTGCCACTCTTCAGCTGGGGGATCAGAGCCCTCCCAGCACAAAGGCTGCAAGGGTAATCCCTTCATGCAGGCTGCCCACCTCCCACCTCGGGGGATGCACAAAGCCCCAGCTGCTGCCCCCAGGCAGCACAGAGCCAATGCACTGGAGAGCTTCTCCCTGGCATCCTGGCATTGGCAGCTCATGAGGTGGCCAAGCCATAGGGAGCGAGGCTGGGGGGTGTCACTTTGGGCACTGACAGCACCTGAGAGCTTTGCAGGCACCACTGCAGGGGAAGGGTAAGGGCAGAAGGGCAGGGGCAGAAGGGCAGTGGCAGAAGGGTGGTGGCAGAAGGGCAGTGGCAGAAGGGCAGAGGCAGAAGGGCAGGGGCAGAAGGGTAAGATATTCATTGTCTAGGTAAAACACACATTGTCTAGGTAAAATATACATTATCTAGGTAAAATATATATTATCTAGGCAAAATATACATTGTACAGGTAAAATATGCAGTGTACATGTAAAATAAGCATTCTATAGGTAAAATATTCACTGTCCAGGTAAAAATATACATTATCTAGGTAAAATATGCATTGTACAGGTAAAAGTCTGCACTATAGAGCTAAAATCTGCATTATATAGGTAGAATCTGCCTTATCCAGGTAAAATATGGCTCACAGGGCTGCAATATGCATCCTATAACCGAAATGCACAGCTCCCATACAGTGGTGCAGCTGAGTCAGGCCAGCAGATGCTCCAACTCTGCTTTGTCCTGCTTGCTTCAGCCACGTCCTGCTGCTTGCCCTCCCTCTGTCTTTCAACTGCTCCTTCCCACCGGGATGACTCCTGATGCAATTGGGATGGTTTGCTCAGGGATTTAGGAAAACAAAGTGAGCTTCAGTTCCAGACTGCCCAGTCCTACCCTCTCCCTCTCAGAGGCAGGAGGTAGGAGCAGCCCTGCAGCTGCTGAGGCTCACAGCCTCCCAGCAGAGCTGTGACGTTGCCCCAGCAAGCAGCAGGATGAGGTCTCTGACCCCATCCCCAGAAATCAGGGATCCCATCCTGTGTCCCAGCCAAGCCCCAGAAGCATCTGATGAGGGTTACCTCTCAGTGGAGTGAGATTCTCCACCAACACCACTCAGGAAGGCAGTAGGAGGGATGGGAACTCAATCATGGAATCAGAGGATCAGTTGGGTTGGCAAAGCCCTTCCAGGCCATCAGGTCCAACCTCTGCCCCTACTCTGCCAACTCCACCACTGAGCCCTGGCCCCAGGCACTTCATCCACAAGGGGATGGTGACTCCACCACTGAGCCCTGGCCCCAGGAACCTCATCTACAAGGGGATGGTGACTCCACCACAGGCACCTCATCCACAAGGGGTTGGTGGCTCCACCACTGAGCCCTGTCCCCAGGTACCTCATCCACAAGGGGTTGGTGACTCCACCACTGAGCCCTGGCCCCAGGAACCTCATCTACAAGGGGATGGTGACTCCACCACAGGCACCTCATCCACAAGGGGATGGTAACTCCACCACTGAGCCCTGGCCCCAGGAACCTCATCTACAAGGGGATGGTGACTCCAGCACTGAGCCCTGTCCCCAAGCACCTCATCTACAAGGGGATGGTGACTCCACCACTGAGCCCTGGCCCCAGGAACCTCATCTACAAGGGGATGGTGACTCCAGCACTGAGCCCTGTCCCCAAGCACCTCATCTACAAGGGGATGGTGACTCCAGCACTGAGCCCTGGCCCCAGGAATCTCATCTACAAGGGGATGGTGACTCCAGCACTGAGCCCTGACCCCAGGAATCTCATCTACAAGGGGATGGTGACTCCAGCACTGAGCCCTGACCCCAGGAATCTCATCTACAAGGGGATGGTGACTCCACTGCCTCCCTGGGCAGCCCCTTGCAGTGCCTGACAATCCTCTCACTGGAAAGATCTTTCCTGAGGTCCAACCCAAACCTCCCCTGGTGCAGCTTGAGGCCGTTCCCTCTTGTTCTATCTCTGGTTACTCGGGAGGAGAGCCCAACACTCACCCCACACCAACCTCCCTTGAAATCTTCAATTCCCAGGATGGATTTGGTGCTCTAACTCTGTCCCTATTCCTGTCCCTGGCTTAGTCACTTTCCCAGTATAACTCAGTCATGGAGTGGCTCCCTCAGCCTCTCCCTGCCTCAGTTTCCCATCTGTACATTGAGGGACTCTTTCTCGCCTCCCACCTCCAGGCTATTTAAATCCTCCAGCAGAAGCCTTTTGCTGCACTCAACGGTGGTAGAGAAGGAAAAAGTTATTGAGATGTGGAAGAAGGAGGAAAATTCAATCCTGGCTGAACACAGCAGCTTGCTCAGCTTGCTCAGCTTGCTCAGGTGGAGAGCATTGCAGGAAGCTCCCTAGGGACCACTGCCACCTCTCTTCAGTGGGACACTCAGCATCCAGCATCAGAGCAGGACCCTCTGCTGCTGCTACAGCCCAGCTACTGAGGGCAGCACAGCTCTAGGTGGCAGTTCTTGGTGGCAATGGGTGAGGAGAGTGATGATTGAACCACTGACTCAAAGCAGTGAGCACAGACAGCAGCTGCTGCTCCTGTGAGCTCCACTGTGGAGGCAGCAGGAGTGTGGCTGGGGCAGGAATGGAGACTTGAGCAGCTTTTTAGTGAGCAGAGACTGGGAGAGCTGGGGCTGTGCAGCCTGGAGAAGAGCTCTGTGTCCGGGTCTGGGCAAACCAGGTCAAGAGAGCCAGGGGACAACTGGAGAGAGTCTAAGTGAGGGCCATGGAGCTGCTGAGGGGCCTGGAGCAGCTCTGGGAGGAGCAAAGGCTGAGAGCCCTGGGGCTGAGCCTGCACAAGAGCAGCCCCAGAGGGGAGCTGAGCAGTGCTCAGCAAGAGCTAAAGGGTGGGGGACAAGAGCCTGGGGCCAGCCTCTGCTGAGTGGTGCCCAGGGACAGGCGAAGGGGCAATTGGCACAGCGTGGAGCCCAGGAGGAGAAAGTTTTTTGGTGTGAGGGTGCTGGAGCAGGCTGCCCAGGGAGGCTGTGGAGCCTCCTTGTGTGGAGAACTTCCAACCCCCCTGGGCATTGTGCTGTGGGTGCCCTGCTTGGGCAGGGGGTGTTGGAGGTGGAGTCTCCATCCCTGGAGGTGTTTGAAAAGAGGCTGGATGAGCCACTTAGTGCTAGTTAATTAGAAGGGGTTAGGCGCTAGGTTGGACTCAATGATGTGAGAGGTCTTTTCCAACCTGCTGAATTCTGTGCTTCTGTGACTGGATGAGCTCCAGAGATCCCTTCCAACCTCCACCATGCTGGGCCTCAGCTGTGTGCCTCAGCCAAGCTCCTCTGCAATCCTCCATTCTTTCACTTGGTGACTCTGCTGGCTTTAGTGGAGCCTACAGGAAGGCTGAGGAGGGACTATTGGCAAGGTCTGGTGATGCCAGGACAAGGGGAATGGGTTTGGAGTGGCAGAGGTGAGATTGAAACTGGATGGTAGGAGGAAGTTGTTCGCAGTGAGGGTGGTGAGACACTGGCACAGGTTGCCCAGGGAGGTTGTGGAGCACAGAATCACCCAATGTGATCAAAGCTCTACCACCCTCAAAGCAGGGAAGTTCCTTCTCCACTTGGTGCCTGTTGCCTCTTGTCCTGTCACAAGACAGGTGCTGCCCAACGGATGTGAAACTGTTGGTGGTTAAAAAGAGGAACCAGATGGGTGGGGAAGAGCCAAGAGGGGAAAGAGAAACCCTCTCATCCTTCCAATTTCACTCCTTACCAGACCCAGGAGCCTCCTCACCACAGCACAATTACTCAGAAGCCACCAAATTGCCTTTGGAGTTCAGTGAAGTTGTGGAAGGAAAGAGGGAGGCTGCAGGGCTGCAGCTGGAGTGCCATGGCACAGTGCCCAGCTGTACCCTCCGGTGATGTGGGCTCAGACTTTGGGGCTCAAGGGGGAATTCAGACCTGTGCAGGACACCAGGCAAAGCCACCACTGCAGTCCTGCCTTCAGCTCCTTGGTGATGTGAAATAGAAAGGAGCTCTGCACTGGGGCCTGAGCTGCTCAGCACTTGCTTCCCAGCTGGAATCCAGGGAAGACCTCTTCTGTCCTCCTCCTCATCCTCACCAGCAGTCTGATTCTCCATCACCAGAACAAGGACTGGCATCTGACACAGAGCACAGCCTCAGCTCCATCACTGTTGTATGGGGCGGACAAAAAGTTATTATTTGGGTGTGTGAGGAAGAGTGTGGCCAGAAGGTCCTGGGAGGTTCTTCTCCCACTCTGCCCTACTGAGACCACATCTGCAGTACGGGGTCTGGTTTTTGGGGTCCCCAGTTCAGGAGGGACAGGGAAAGGCTGGAGAGAGTCCAGGGCAGGCTGAGAAGATGCTGATGGGCCTGGAGCAGCTCTGGGAGGAGCAAAGGCTGAGAGCCCTGGGGCTGAGCCTGCACAAGAGCAGCCCCAGAGGGGAGCTGAGCAGTGCTCAGCAAGAGCTAAAGGAGTTGTGGGGGGCAAGAGCCTGGGGCCAGACTCTGCTGAGTGGTGCCCAGGGATAGGCGAAGGGGCAATGGGCGCAGAGTGGAGCCCAGGAGGAGAAAGTTTTTTGGTGTGAGGGTGCTGGAGCCTGGAGCAGGCTGCCCAGAGAGGCTGTGGAGCCTCCTTGTGTGGAGAGCTTCCAATCCCCCCTGGGCATTGTACCCCTGGGCATTGTGCTGTGGGTGCCCTGCTTGGGCAGGGGGGCTTAGAGTTGATGCTCTCCAGCGGTCCCTTCCAGCCTCACCATGCTGCCACTCTGGGATTTTCTGCACGGACAACACATCTGTGGTTTGCAAGCACAGGCAATGTGGTTTGTGTGTGCTTAGCTGTAACATCTGGATGCTGGTAGAGCTGCATTTCACTTCAACATCTGGATCCTGGTAGAACTGCATTTTACTGCAACATCTGGATGCTGGTAGAGCTGCATTTTTACTGCAACATCTGGATCCTAGTAGAGCTGCATTTCACTGTAACATCTGGGTGCTGGTAGAGCTGCATTTCACTGCAACATCTGGATCCTGGTAGAGCTGCATTTCACTGCAACATCTGGATCCTGGTAGAGCTGCATTTCACTGTAACATCTGGGTGCTGGTAGAGCTGCATTTCACTGTAACATCTGGATGCTAGGAGACCTGCAAAGCCTGCAGGTCGAGCAGGAGCTCTTTAACAGTTCCCAGCCATCAGGCAAAGGCTTCAGGCTGGGAGACCCAAATTCAGCAAAACTTTGGAGCAGAATAATTTGTGCAGCATCAGGAGGAGTCTGCAGGAGGGCTCAGAGACCTGAGCTCTGCAGCTCAGCTCTGGGGTCTATTTTTAAGCAGCTTTCCTGCTGGTCAGCTGCAGCACTGCTCTGGGATGCCCCTTCCAGCACAGCTGGGTTCTGAGAAACCCTGAGAAGCTGCTCAGAAATCCCCCTGCACCCAGGGGGGTGGTTACCAAGGAGGAAAGCACCAAAACTGGGTCAAAAGGAAGCAGTTGAGTCACTACTCTGCCTACTTCAGCCCTCCCATTGGGGTCAGGGGTGCAATGCTGGCTGAGGGGTGCCAGGTTTGCTTTGCCAAGAGGCAGCCAGCAGCAGGTGGCAGAGACAAATGAGTTGTGCTGACAGCTCCTGCAAGATTCTCTCAGGTGAAGTTTCTTGTGCAACTGCCAAAGCCAAAGACAAAGACAAAGACAAAGACAAAGCCACAGCCACCACCTGCCTCTTTTCCATTGCTCTCAGCCCCCCAAACAACAACCCAACCCTTCTCAGCTCTGCTGAGCTCACACCTGCAGTGCTGTGTTCAGTCTGGGGCACTGCAATACAAGAGAGATGTGGAGGTGCTGGAGCAGGTCCAGAGGAGAGCAGTGAAGCTGTGAAGGACCTGAAGAGTAAATCTGATGAGGAGAGCTTGAGGGAGCTGGAGATGGGGAGGGTGAGGAAGAGGAGGCTGAGGGCAGAACTCATTGCTACCCACAGCTACCTGCAGGGACACAGTGGAGAGGCTGCTGCTGGGCTCTGCTCACAGGGAACTGCAGACAGGACAAGGGGGAATGGCCTCAGGCTTAGATTGGACATCAGGAGAGAGTGGGCAGGGACTGGCCTGAGCTGCCCAGGGAGGTGCTGGAGTCCTCCAGCCTGGCTGTGTTTAAGCTTGGATGTGGTGCTTGTGGCTCTGGTTTAAGGTGAACCTTGCAGAGCAGGGTTCCAGGCTGGGCTGGGTGACCCTGAGGGGCTGTGCCAGCCTGGCTGTGGCTGTGATGCTGTTATTTGGGGAGGCTTCCTTTGGAACTGGGAGATGCTTCCTGGAGCCTGGGTTGGGTTTGTTTTTTCTTTTCAGGTTTGGGGTTGATTTGGTTTGTTTTTACCCTTTGATACATCAGGAAAAGCAAGGCCTTGGCTCAGCCTGGGGCCACCAGGGATGCTGATGCACTCTGTCACCTGTGACAGTCACCCCAGCAACAGCTCTGCTGCGGGCAGAGGCAGCAGATGATGCTGACTCACTGCCTGCCTGGCTTTGGCAGCTCTGCCTTCACTGCAAGCACTGCTGGAAGAGTCTTCCTGCTCTTCCTTCTCCCTAACCCTCCCCTTTAGCAAAGAATTAAGCAACCTCAATTAGGAGAGGGCAGCTGAAAGCAGGAACCAGCCTGGGTGAGTCTCAAGGAGATGCTGAGCCCAGTGGAGGGAGGATGTGGGGTCCAGGGGCAGCTGCCACCATTCATTGCCTGAAGTCATTGCAAGTAGCAGTGGCTCCTGAGATGGAAGGGTCAGCTGCAAATATAAAGCACTGAATTATTAACAGCCTGGAGGTGGGGAGGAAAGGTGAGAGGAGCTTCTTTAAAAGCAGAAGTCTCCCCCAAGTGACTGAAAGTCTCTCCCCTTCGCCGCCTTCTTCCTCTGCTGCTGGGGTTTGCTATTTACATGCAAATCCTGTGCTTCCCCTCCTGCTTTGCTTCCCTCCTTCTCTTGAGGAAGCACAAAATGAGATCCAGAAGAGCCAAGAGAGAGGAAATCCCTTGGTTTTTGCCTGTTCCCACAGCTTTTTCCTCCTGGGAAAGTCAGTGATGGACACACGGTGCAGAGCATGGAGGTGCTGATGGGAGCAGGAAACGAGGGCAGCTTCCAGCACCTTGGGGCAGGAGGGAGCAGAGAAGGATCCAACACCTCCTGGGGCTCCCCACCAGGGTACAATTCTCCATCCATTCCCTTGGAAGCAGAGCTGTCTGACATCCCTCCAGACAGCCAGGGAATGTGGGGAGACTTTTCTCATTGCCAGCATTTAACTCTGCTTTTAATTCCTCCCTTTGCTCCATCACAAGAAGTTATGCCCAGGTGCAAACACCACACTGCAGAGCTGCCCAGGTGGTCTCACCAGATGTGGTCCTATCCAGCCTGGGCTCCCTCTCTTCCTCCCCTGATCCCCAACTCCTGCCACCCAGCAAGAGTGGAAGAGCTTTGCCTTTTGTTCAGAGGCTGTCCCCAGCCTTCCAGCAGAGCAGAGCCAGCAAACCCTCAGCACAAAGATGATTGTTGCTGTTCTCTTCCAAACCCCCTCCTGAGGTAGAGGCTGATTTCGGGGAGGGGGAAGAGCAGGGGATGAGATGTGACTCACAGCTGGGAAATGCAGGAGAGTGGTGGAGCCTGTCAGAGGAAAAAGTCAACCCAAAAGGTTCCTCCCTGCTCAACAGTTAGCAGGAGCCAGAATTCAGGAGGGAAATCCTGCTAAATCCTCCCACCCCTGCACCACCTACAGCCATATTGAGCAGGGTGGAGATCCAACAGTGCTAGAGCCCAGGGTGTGGGGTTAAGGTGGGTTTGGGGATGAGGTGGGATGCTGGAGGAGCTCTGCTGGCCACATAGACCCTACACACCTTACACACACCTTACACACACCTTACACACACCCTACACACACCTTTCTTCCCAATTCACCAGCACCTGTAGCTAGGAAGGACAATGGCATCCCAATCTGGATCAGGAGTGCTGTGGCAAACAACACCCAGCAGGGATCATGTCCCTGGGCACTGGTGAGGTCACACCTTGGATCCTGGATGCAGGTTTGGGACACTCACTGAAAGAAGGACATGGAGGGGCTGGAGAAGGTCCAGAGAAGGGCAACAAAGCTGGGGAAGGGTCTGGAGAACAGGGCTGGGGAGGAGCAGCTGAGGGAGCTGGGGGGGGTGGGGGGTGTTCAGCCTGGGGAAGAGGAGGCTGAGAGGAGACCTCATTGCTCTCTGCAGCTCCCTGAGAGGAGGCTGCAGCCAGCTGGGGCTGGGCTCTGCTCCCTGGAAACAAGAAATAGGACAAGAGGAAATGGCCTCAGGTTGCCCCAGGGCAGGTTCAGCTTGCCCATGAGGAACAATTTCTGACCCCTGAGGCTTGCCAGGCCTGGCCCAG
>VWZE01010424.1:100929-119532 GCA_013396675.1 Eubucco bourcierii
AGCCCTGTTTTGTGCCCCCCACGCTGGCTGGTGGCCCCAGGGGGCACTTAGATCAGCTCCCAGGCTGCCAGCCTGTGTGCCGTGGGTGCTTCTGCAGGAAATGGCCTCAAGTTGCCCCAGGATAGGTTCAGCTTGGCCATGAGGAACAATTTCTTCCCTTTGAGGCTTGCCCAGGCCTGGCCCAGGCTGCCCAGGGTCCCCATCCCTGGAGGGGTTTCACAGCCCTGGAGCTGTGGTGCTGAGCGCAGGGCTTGGTAGTGCCCTGGCACTGCTGGGCTAAACGGTTGGGCTCAATGACCTTAAAGGTCTTTTCAATGACCTTAAAGGCCTTTTCCATTCCAAACAATTCCATGCTGCTCTAAGCCTCCCTAGGACCCTCTGTGCCATGAGACCAGGTCCCTCCATGTCCCCTGTGTGTGAACCATGCTTCCAGCAGGTCCAGCTTCCCCCTCCTCCTCCTCTTCCTCCTGCTGGCATGAGAAATGGGTGAGAAGCTGTTTCTCAGCCCTTGCCCTCTGCAAGAGGGGTTCAGGCTGTACCTACCTGTGTCTATTGTCTGCTGCCTGCCTTACACAAGAGCTTTTAATAGCTGCATTACGGCAGCGCTGCCGGCGTGAGGCAGCTCTGCCAAGCCTAGCCGGAGAGGCTTTGTGAGGAGGATGATTCACAGAAGCTCCCAGCCCCGGTGCCAGCCCTGGCACGGCAGGCAGGGCACTGCTCTTCCCCAAAAGGGCTGTCTAAGGCTGTGCCAGGCTGCTTGGGGCAGCGGTGGAGTCTCACAGCCCTGCAGGGGATCCAAAACTGTGGAGATGTGGTGCTGGAGGGATATGGCCTGGGGGTGACCTGGCACTGCTGGGGTAAGGGTTGGGCTCCAGCATCTGAAAGGCTTCTTCTAGCCAAAACCATTGAATCATGGAATCGTAGAACCATAGAATCACAGAAGCACAGAAGCACAGAAGCACAGAATCATAGAATCATAGAAGCACAGAATCATAGAAACGCAGAATCATAGAATCATAGAATCACAGAATGATAGAAGCAGAGAATCACAGAATCATATAATCATAGAATCACAGAATCATAGAAGCACAGAATCATAGAATCACAGAATCATAGAAGCAGAGAATCACAGAATCATAGAATCATAGAAGCACAGAATCATAGAATCGGAGAGTCACAGAATCACAGAATCAGTCAGGGCTAGAAGGGACCACAAGGATCAGCCAGTTCCATTCCCTCTGCCATGCCCAGGGACCCCTCACACCAGATCAGGCTGCCCACAGCCTCATCCAGCCTGGCCTTAAACACCTCCAGGGATGAGGCTTCCACCACCTCCCTGGGCAACCCCTGCCAGGCTCTCACCACCCTCATGCTGAACAACTTCTTCCTAACCTCCAGTCTGACTCTGCCCATTTCCAGCTTTGCTCCATCCTCCCCAGTCCTATCACTCTCTGACAGCCTAAAAAGTCCTGCTGGAGAGCTAAAGAGATGCTGAGGGGCCTGGAACAGCTCTGTGAGGAGAGACTGAGAGGATTTGGGCTGCTGAGCCTGGAGGAGAGCAGCCTGAGGGGGATCTCAGCAGTGTTGATCCTCCTTCAGGAAGCTCCTTCAGCAGAACTTTCTCCTCACCTCCAGTCTGACTCTCCCCATTTCCAGCTTGGTTCTATCTCCCCAGTCCTATCACTCCCTGAAAGCCTAAAAAGTCCCTCCCCAGCTTTCCTGCAACCCCCTTATGATCCTGAAAGGCCACAAGAAGGTCACCTGGGAGCCTTCTCCTCTCCAGCCTCAGCAGCCCCAACTGCCTCAGTCTCTGCTCACAGCAGAGCAGCTCCAGCCCTCTGCTCACCCTCCTGGCCCTAAGGATTCCATGATTCTGTGATTCTAGGACATTTCATTCTGAGGGAGCTTGGGAGAGAAGCTCACAACTCCCTGAGACCCTCCTGGCTTTTTGCAGCAGGAGGAGGTTGAGGCTCAGCCCTGAGGCTGACCTCTGCTGATCTGAACCTCCACATCATAAGGTGAAAAGGTTTACTGAGCCCCAAACTTTGTAGGACTGCCTCAAAATGTGAGGTGAGCAACACTCCAACCTCCTCCTCCACCAGCCCCACTCGAGGAAAGGCAAAAAGTCTCAGAGCAGGGACAGGAGCTGGTCCTGGACCTGTCTTTTGGAGGTTCCTTCACTGTTTGCAGATACCTGAACTGCAAATTCAGGTCAGGGGGCAGGCAAGAGGCTCAGTTCCCTCCCCACACCTCTGCCTGCCTGATCCCATCAAGCAGCCAAGTTTGGGACTGCTTCATAGAATCCTAGAAAGGGACCTTGAAGAGCATGCAGGTGCAAACCTCTTCACTGGGCAGGGACACCTCCTGCTAGCTGAGGTTGCTCCAGGCCAAACAGTCAGGGGAAGGTGCCTCAGGTGTCCTTAGCTGTCAAACAGGCTGCAGGCATCAACCTTCCCTTGTGGAGTGCCCTGAGATGCAGGGAAGCTATGATTAAGGGCAGTGATCGTCATGATTTATCTCACCCTAGTGCCACCCTAGAGCCCATCACAGCTGTGCCTGGGTTTCTAACCTTGGTTAGAGGCAGATAAAAGCTTTTTTTCTCTCTATTTTTTTTTTTAAATTTTTTAATCTGCTGGTTGCTCTGGAGGCTTTCAGGCTCTCTTTGATGTCCTCTGGCTAATAACCCCTTCAGCTGATTAATTCTCATCTCTGCTCTCTCTCTTCAAGAGCTGCCACACTGACTTTGTGAATGGGTTGCAGGGAGCTGGAGCAGCCCTTCCCACCACCCCATCACCCTCCCCCAGAGCTGCTCCACTTCCCATTAATCCAAATCCCTGCAGGGTGAGCTCCCAGCTGCAGGCTCCTGGGTGAGGGAGCTACAAACAGCGAAGCTGAGCATGGGAATAGATGCCAGGGTGGGTGCCAGGAGCCACTGAGAGCCTCTGGTGGATGTTCTCTGTGTGTCTGTGTGCAGCAAGGGCCCCAAAATCTGTGCAGTTAGGAGGTTCAGAGAGGTTCTCCTTGCACAGGCTCACAGAATGAAGCAGGTTGGAAAAGGCCTCAGGGATCACCGAGTCCAACCTAGCACCTAACAGCTCCTAATTAACTAAGCCAAAACTGTGGAGATGTGGTGCTGGAGGGATATGGCTTGGGGGTGACCTGGCACTGCTGGGGTAAGGGTTGGATTCCATCATCTGAAAGGCTTAATCCAGCCAAAATCATGGAATCATGGAGTCATAGTCATGGAATCATGGAGTCATAGAGTCACAGAGTCACAGAACCATAGAATCACAGAACCATAAAATCACAGAACCATAGAATCACAGAGTCATAGAATCAGAGTCATAGAATAATAGTCATAGAATCAGAGAGTCATAGTCATAGAGTCACAGAATGACAGAATCAGAATCACAGAATCACAGTCACAGAATCACAGAGTCACAGAGTCACAGAATCACAGAACCATAGAATCACAGAACCACAGAATCACAGAACCACAGAATCATGAATCACAAAATCACAAAATCACAGAAGCACAGAAGCATAGAATCACAGAATCACAGAAACATGAATCACAGAATCACAAAATCACAGAATCATAGAATCACAGAATCATAGGACCATGAATCACAGAATCACAGAATCATAGAATCACAGAATCATAGAATCACAGAATCATAGAATTGTAGAATCACAGAATCATAGTCATAGAATCAGGCTGGGGGTGGTGACAGGCCCCCAGTGAGGTGTCACAAGCCAAGGTGCAGCCTGCACAGCCTCCAGAAGCTGAGTGAGCCATGAGGCTGTGCCAGGGCAGAGAGAACTGCTGATCATAGACTCATAGAACCATTGAATCAGAATCAGAGTAACTGAATCACAGAATCATTGAATCACTGAATCATAGATCCAGAATCTGAATCATAGAATCAGAACCATAGAATCACAGAATCATAGAATTGGAATCATTGAATCATAGAATCAGAATCATAGAATCATAATAATAAAATACTAGAATCACAGAATCACAGAATCAGAGAATCAGTCAGGGTTGGAAGGGACCACAAGGACCATCCAGTCCCGACCCCCCTGCCATGCCCAGGGACACCTCACACTAGGTCAGGCTGCCCAAAGCCTCTTCCAGCCTGGCCTCAAACCCCTCCAGGGATGGTGATTCCTCCACCTCCCCCAGGCAGCCCATCCCAATGCCAATCACTGTTGCTGTGTAGAACTTCTTCCTAACTTTCTCCCGCTCTGCTCTGCCCTGCTGAGTTCATGTCTGGAAGATTGTGTCCAGTTCTGGGACCCTCAGCTCAAGAAAGATCTCAGGGAATTGCTTGAGAGAGGCCAGCTCAGAGCCCCAGAGCTGCTGTGGGCAATGTACATCTCCTGTGAGCCCAGGCTGAGGCAGCTGGGGCTGGGAACTGGCAGCAGAGGAGCCTGAGGGCTGCCCTCAGTGCTGTGCTAAAGATGTGCAGGGTTGGATCCAGGCTCTGCTCAGGGATGACCAAGGGGCACTGAGTGCCAGCTGGAGCAGAGGAGGGAGCAGAAGGGAGAACTTTGCCAGTGTGAGGATGGCACAGCCTGGAGTAGGCTGCCCAGAGAAGTTGTGCAGTCTCCTTCCAACCTCCCCTGCTGTGTTTCTGTGTGCCCTGCCCTGGGTGCCCCAGCTCTGGCAGGGGCTTGGAACTGGATGCCCTCTGGAGGTCCCTGCCAGCCCCTGCCATCCTTTGGCTGTGAAAATGCAGGTGACAGCAAGGACCCCACACCTGTGGGTGTGTGTGGGGATCACTGAAGGACTGCCTGCTTGCTGTGGGCTCCATTAGCCACTCCTGATGCATCTGGCAGGCACTTAACAGAACCAATTCGTTTACAGCAGCACAGGAGAGTCAAACGGCTCAGAAGGAACCTCCCAGGCAAGATTACAAGGCAAGGCTAAGCCTCCTCAGCTTGAATGAACAGGATGGAAGGGCAGTCCCTGAGGAAGATGAGCCAAAGGTGGGGGATAGGCAGGAGGAAGCCCTGGAGCCTCTGCCACTGCCTCTTTTGTGGCCTTGGCTCAAGCATAGAATGCCTCGGGTGGGAAGGGACCCTCTGAGGTCGTCTTGTCCAACCCCACCCCTGCACTCAGCAGGGACAGCTCCAGCCAGAGCAGGCTGCCCAGGACCACAGCAAGGCTGAGCTTGGATGTCTCCAGGGATGGAGCCTCAACCACCTCCCTGGGCAGCCTGTGCCAGTCTCTCCTCACCCTCACCGTGCAGTTTCCTCCTGCTGTCCAACCTGACTCTGCCCTGCTCCAGTTCCAAACCATTTCCCCTCATCCTGTCACTGAAAGCCCTTGAGAACAGTCCCTGCCCAACACTCCTGGAGGTCTCCTTCAGATACTGAAATGCTGCTCTGAGGTCTCCCTGGAGCCTTCTCTTCTTCAGACTGCACAGCCCCAACTCTGCCAGCCTGTCCCCACAGGGGAGCTTCTCCAGCCCTCTGATCACCTTTGTGACCCACTCTGGACCCACTCCAGCAGCTCCAGGTCCTACAAGGAGAGCCTGAGGGAGNTCACACTCTCTGATCCCCGAGGTCCCTTCCAGCCCCTCACACTCTCTGATCCCCGAGGTCCCTTCCAGCCCCTCACACTCTCTGATCCCCGAGGTCCCTTCCAGCCCCTCACACTCTCTGATCCCCGAGGTCCCTTCCAGCCCCTCACACTCTCTGATCCCCGAGGTCCCTTCCAGCCCCTCACACTCTCTGATCCCCGAGGTCCCTTCCAGCCCCTCACACTCTCTGATCCCCGAGGTCCCTTCCAGCCCCTCACACTCTCTGATCCCCGAGGTCCCTTCCAGCCCCTCACACTCTCTGATCCCCGAGGTCCCTTCCAGCCCCTCACACTCTCTGATCCCCGAGGTCCCTTCCAGCCCCTCACACTCTCTGATCCCCGAGGTCCCTTCCAGCCCCTCACACTCTCTGATCCCCGAGGTCCCTTCCAGCCCCTCACACTCTCTGATCCCTGAGGTCCCTTCCAGCCCCTCACACTCTCTGATCCCCGAGGTCCCTCCCAGCCCCTGACACTCTCTGATCCCCGAGGTCCCTTCCAGCCCCTGACACTCTCTGATCCCCGAGGTCCCGTCCAGCCCCTCCCACTCTCTGATCCCCGAGGTCCCTTCCAGCCCCTCACACTCTCTGATCCCCGAGGTCCCTCCCAGCCCCTGACACTCTCTGATCCCTGAGGTCCCTTCCAGCCCCTGACATTCTGTGACTCTGTGATTCTTGTGCTGGGGACACCAGAGCTGGAGGCAGTGCTGCAGGTGGCTCTGAGCAGAGCAGGGCAGAGCAGCACAAGTGCTGCTCAAGTTCAGCTTTAGGCACCCAAGGCTGCAGAGCAGCACTGCAGGAGGCTCTCACAGCTGCTGTCTGCTCAGGCTTTACCCCTCTGCACTTTAGGAATCATCCAGCTGGGACCAAAGATGCCTCCCACCCCCTCCACAGTTAAATATAGGTTTCCAGGCTAGCACCACCACACACACACACACACAAAAGATAGAGACAAGGCTCTGCTCAGCTCCAGCTGAACAATGAAGGATGACTAACACCATGATGGACTCCTGCTGGGGTGCAGGCTCTGGCTGGTGGAGCTCACCACAGGCACAGTAGAGGCCATCAGGGGCTCTGGGATACTGCAGGTTCATCTCCACAACCTCTCTTTCTCCTCTGGCTCCACAGAGGCTGCTTTGCTCTAGCCTCACACAGGGTAAAAACAGTCTACAGGGAGCCTGCCATGCTGGAGCCACCTTTTTGCTCCTGTTCCTTTCTAGAGGTCCCAAATATTAGGAAGAAATTGTGGATAGTTGAGGGTGGGGAGACCCTGGCAGAGGTTTGCCCAAGGAGGTTGTGGATGCTCCCTCCCTGGAGGTGTTCAAGGCCAGGCTGGACCAGACCTTGAGTAGCTTGGGCTGGTAGAGGCTCAAGGCCTCATTCATTAAACATTCCACTCTCACTCTCTCCTCTCTGAGCTCAAAGCCATTGGCCCTGCCCTGGCACTGCCAGCCTTTGCCCACAGTCCCTCCCCAGCTCCCCTGCAGCTCATTCAGCTCCTGGAGGCTGCTCTGAGCTCTCCCTGCAACCTTCTCCTCTCCAGGCTGCACAGCCTCAACTCTGCCAGCCTGGCCCACAGGGGAGGTTCTGCAGCCTGATGAGGATCATCATCTTGGCCTCCTCTGGGCTCTCTCCAGCAGCTCCAAGTCCTGCTTGTGCTGGGGGCCCCAGAGCTGGAGGCAGTGCTGCAGGTGGGCTCTGAGCAGAGCAGAGGGGCAGAATCCCCTCCCTCACCCTGCTGGGTCTCCTCTCCAGGCTGCACAGCCCCAACTCTCCCAGCCTGTCCCCACAGGGGAGCTTCTCCAGGGCTCTGATGGCTCTCATGGCCTCCTCCAGACCCACTGCAGCAGCTAAAGGCATCCTGCAGTGCCCCAGCACCTCGGGCTCTGCCATGTGCCAGGGCTGGGCTGTGCCAAGCAGGGAGATGTTTCCTGGGTGAGCTGAAAAGCCTCCCAGATTCTTCCACAGTCTTTCCCCCAGCCACCTTCAGCTCCCAAGCAAGACTCTGGCAGAGCTGCCTGCATGAAAATCAGATGCAAATCTCCCTGCTGCAGAAGCACTCAGCTGAGAGGAGCCTTTTGTTCCTTCCCAGGCATAATTGCAATCAGAGGGATGCTCTGCTCTGAGAAATGTCTCTTTAACCTCCACATTATCTAGAGGTGGTTAAACTCCATATGTCTATCTGCAGCAGCTGATAGGGAAGCACTGAAGGGAGCTGATAGCATCTTTCATTTCTCAGGGCTCACCCCAGGGCCAGCCTGCTGCCAGCCAGCTCATTTCCCACTCTGCAAAGGCACCAGCTGCCTCCTTTCCAGCTCCTAGCAGCTCTCTAGGAGCTCCATCTAGCCCAAGCTCTGTCTAGTCCAAGCCTGTGACTTCCACCAGCATCACTAGCAAGAAGCTTTGGGATGAAGTGCTTAGAACCTGGGTGGGTTTGCTCTCTTTCTGATCACAGTTGGGAGGAGGAGGAGGTTTATTGGTGGGGTTTGGCTCTGCCAAGGAAGCTGCCAGCTGAATGCGAGGGCTTTGTTCTTCCTGGGGTGCCCTGGGAATTGGCATTTGCAGAACTGGCATCCTCAGGAAGACTTTCAGCCCCCCAAGAAAAATTGATTATATATTCCACTCAGCCAAGTGGAGAAGAAGCAAAGCTGGCACAGCTGGCTGCCAGCCCTGCTGGCCTGGTATGCTCCTGGAAGCCTGAGGGACCCAGCTGCTGGCTCTGAGGAAAAGCCAAAGGCCAGCAGGAAGCTGCACTGCCCCAAAAGAAACCCAAGGCCCAGGCTCAGGACTGGCCCTGCAGCTTGGCTCTGTCTCCGCCAGGTAGCTTGGCTCCCCCCAGACCCCTTCCCCCTTTCCCAGGTGAACCAAGCACCCTGAGAGCTCTCTAGCAAGGGCTGGGAAGTGAAGCAAACCCAGTGCCCATGCCCTCAGCAGTGAGGCTGGCACTGGGGTGAGATGGGGCACTGAATGCCACTGAATGGCACCACCTGACCACAGCTGATGCCCCAAACTGCTGCCAGGGGCTCCACACCATGGAGAGCTTCTCCCTCCCTGCCACAGGTCCTGGCTGACCTCAAGAGCTGCCCTCAGTTGCTGGGGAGCTTTCTTGAAGGGCTTGGAGAGCAACTACATCACCACCAGCACCCATCCTGCACTGCCAGCTTGGCAAGGAGACACCTCTGGGCCTTCCATCAGCCCTGCATCCCATGGGACAATCCCCTCTTACTCAACACCCCAAAGCCCTCCAGCAGGCTCTGCCCCTCACTGTGCCAGCACTCCCCTGCAGGTCTCCCAAAAGGACATTTCTCTTCCCAAAAGCTGGAGGTGAAAGCTCCAACCCTGCCTCAGGGGGAGGATGCTGAGGCAGGAAGGTCTCCTCCAGCAGCCCCATCTCAGGAACTGTGAGCAGATCTCTCCCACCTGGCCTCAGCATCCCTGCCACTGAGCCATAGGCACCTCTCAGCCTAGGCTGCAGCTCCAGGGCAGGCTCCTTTGGGCTGACCTGCTGAAAGCTGCCTGAGCTCTCCCTAGCTGGTGCTGCAGCAGGATCCATCCTCAGCCCAAAACGCCTTGGCCAGCACCACCTCTGCAGTGAGACCTGCTGGGGGCTGTGTGACACAGCAGTGGGACTCTGTTTTGAGGTGCTGATGTCTGGCTGCTGCAGAGGTGGTTTGCTTCTCCAAATCTCCAGAGGTGTGAACAAAGCCTGGGGGAGAAGGTGGAGGCCTCAGCACAGAGCAGTCACACCTTTGGTAGGGCACTGGCATCCACACGTCTGCAGCCTGAGCCCCCACATCTCCTCCTGTCCTGTCCTGTCCTGTCCTGTCCTGTCCTGTCCTGTCCTGTCCTGTCCTGTCCTNCTCTCCTCTCGTCTCCTCGAGTCTCCTCTCCTCGAGTCTCCTCGAGTCTCCTCGAGTCTCCTCTCCTCTCCTCTCCCCTCCTCTCCTCGAGTCTCCTCGAGTCTCCTCTCCTCTCCCAACCTCTCCTCTCCCAACCTCTCCTCTCCCTCTCCCCAGTGCCCAGCCCAGGGATGGCAACTCCCATCCCCATTCCAGCAGCTCCACTTCTCCCTGCTCTGCCAACTCTCACACCCAGCCTGAGCTCACAGTGGGGCAGGGTATGTGCCCTCCCCCCAGCGCTGCCATCAGAAGACACTTTGTGCTCAGCTCTTTCCTGGCCAGCAGTTATTTGGCTTCTGGCATTGGGGAGGGTTATGAATAGAGAGCAAGCCCAAGCAGACAAAAACCCACAGTGCTGGAGCAGCAGCAGATGTTGTTCCAGGAGAGGTTCAAAACTCCCAACAGGCAGCGTGGAGCAGATGATCTCTGAGGTCCCTTCCAACCTGAGTCACTCCAGGATTACCCAAATCACAGCTAGGCCCCAAAGAACCTCAGAGCCTACAGATTTGAATGCCAGGTAAGGCACTGGTAGTTGGGGAGTCCCTGCCAGCCCCTGCTGAGGCAGCTGTGGAGGTGCAGAGTCCCCCCACGGCCACCCCAGACCTGCCACTTGGCAGCTGGAGACTGACTCTGAAGCCAAACACCTCTGCAGCTCCCATCCCCTTCTCAGCAGCAGCAACAGCCTGCTGAGCTCAGCCTGGCCCTGCCAGCTGGAGGACCCCCAGGCAAGCAGGCATGGTTGGGTCTGATGTGCTGAACAACCCCAGAGACGTCCTGGGCTCAGCTCCTGCATCTGCTCTGGCAGCCCAGCAGTGCCTGCAGCCAAGCTCTGTGGGGTTCCCTGCATGGAGGGAATCCCAGGATGAGAACAACATCCAGGCTGGCCACAAGAAAGGAGGACTGGGCAGGAACATCAAAGCAGTCCTGCAGAAGCACCCATGGCACACAGGCTGGCAGCCTGGGAGCTGATCTAAGTGCCCCCTGAGGGCACCAGCCAGTGTGGGGGGCACAAAGCAGGGCTGGGCTGGGTTGTGCTCTGCCTCTCAGGGATGCAGGAGACAGAGGCAGGCTGGGATGAGGGCAAAGAGAAGTGTGGAGTTGTTTGGGTTGGGAGAGACCTTCAGCACCCCTGAGTGCAGCCCTTACCTTGGCACTGTCAGGGCACCACTGAGCCCTGGCACTCAGCAGCACTTCTTTCAAACCCCTCCAGGGATGGGCACTCCACCACTGCCCTGGGCAGCCTGGGCCAGTTGTCCTAAGCCTCAGGGGTCAGAAATTGTTCCTCATGGGCAAGCTGAACCTGCCCTGGGGCAACCTGAGGCCATTTCCTCTTGTCCTATTGCTTGTTTCCAGGGAGCAGAGCCCAACCCCAGCTGGCTGCAGCCTCCTCTCAGGGAGTTGCAGAGAGCAATGAGGTCTCCTCTCAGCCTCCTCTTCCCCAGGCTGAACCCCCCCACCCCCCAGCTCCCTCAGCTGCTTCTTCCCAGCCCTGTTCTCCAGACCCTTGCCTTCCTTTGTGCCCTCCTCTGGAGCTGCTCCAACCCCTCAGTGCTCTCGCTGCAGTCCCTCCTGCTTTATGCCAGCACACCACAGACAGCCCCCCCCCAGACCATCAGTGACACCCAAGCCACCTCCACCACCTGCAGTGCCACACTGCATGTACACATCTTGTGGTCAGTCCCAGGAGCTCCATGCCTGGCATCCTGCCAGCACCCCGGGAGAGCCCTGGGGAGGGGAGGGCACCAGGGTGGCGAGATCCTTGGTGCCAGCCCCAGCCTGCTATCTTTAGAAGGAACACATGCTCAGCTCCATTCCTTCTGCTCTATTTCCCACCTGAAACCCTTCTTGGTGCTGCCTGGCAGGGGTGTGGAGGGAGGAGGGAGTTCTCCCTGCCCCACAGCTGCTGCTAACCAGGGCAGTGGATGAGCAGCCAGCAGGTTGGCATTGAAGCTGTGACACCACAGCGCCTCTGCTCCTGCCCGGTGCTTGGCTGGCACTGTGGCAAGAGCCACAGGACCCTCGGGCTCCAGTCAGGCATGGAATGAGGCTGCTGCCTTCTCCTCACTCACCACCACCAGCCATAGCCAGCTGCAGGGGCAGGACAGCTCTGGTGCAAAGGCTGTCTGGGAGGTATCCTCATACCACAGCGTCCAGGCTCATCCTAGTGCAGGAGCTGCTGACTGCCACCCTCTTACCCGCTCAGAAGTGCCAACCTTTTGCCAACACACATCAGAGGTTCCCCTGGAGTTCTGCAGGGCCAGGAGGTCTCTTCAGGAGAGAATTCCAGCATCCAGCCTCATCCTAGTACTGGAGCTGCTGACTTCCACCCTTTTACACACTCACAAGTGCCAACCTTTTGCTAACACACATCAGAGGCTCCCCTGGAATTCTGCAGGATCAGGAGGTCTCTCCATGAGAGAATTCCAACATCCAGACACATCCAAGTGCAGGAACTGCTGAGTTCCACCTGTTTATACTCCCACAAATGCCAGCTTCTTAGTAACACCTATAAAAGAGGTTCCCCTGGAATTCTGCAGGGTCAGGAGGTCTCTGCAGGGCAAGGAGGTCCCTGCATGGAAAATCCACCCAGAAAACCATGCCAGCTGCTTGAGGTGGGTGCTGTTAAGTGAGGTCCTTCCAACAGGGTTCCCCATCTTTGGTGGAGATTAATTTCCTCACCCCTGGGCTGGGGGTTCAACCCCTGCTTCCTGGCAGGTTGTTTTCAGTGCCAGGCTCCACTGAAAAAGGGGACCAAAGGGCACTGCTGCCTGCCTGGTAGAGCCACCAGGGAAAGTGCTGATCAGAGGATCAGAGGATGTCAGGGGTTGGAAGGGACCCAAGGAGAACACCAAGTCCAATTCCCTGCCAGAGCAGGACCAGACAATGCAGCTCAGGGCACACAGAACACATCCAGACAGGCCTGCAAAGGCTCCAGAGAAGGAGACTCCACAACCTCTCTGGGTAGCCTGAGTCAGGGCTCTGGGACCCTTCCAGGAAAGAAGTTGCCCTTGTGTTGAGCTGGAACCTCCTGTGCTGCAGCTTCCATCCATGGCTCCTTGTCCTATCCCAGGCAGCAGTGAGCAGAGCCTGTCCCACTCCTCCTGACCCCCAGACCTCAGAGAGTTCTAAACATTGATTAGATCCCCTCTTTGTCTTCTCTTCTCCAGACTAAGCAGCCTCAGGTCCCTCAGCCTCTCCTCACCAGGCAATGCTCAGTCTCCTCAGCATCCTCACAGCCCTCCCTTGGACTCTCTTGTGCAGATTCTGTCCCTCTTCAACTGAGGATTAATAAAACAAAGAAGGGGATCAATAAAACAAAAAAACAAAAAACAAAAAGAAAAAGAGGAATAATAAACCAAAAAATAGGATCAATAAAAAAAAAAATCAATCAAATAAAATAAACCCAGAGGCTCAATAAAACAGAAACAGAGCATCTCCTGTGCTGCAGCTTCCATCCATTGCTGCTTGTCCATTGCTGCTGGGGTTGTGAGGCTTGGCTGGGACCTCATAGCCCTGCTGAGACCTGGTCCTGCTCAGTGCCCTGCTCAGTGCTCTGCTCTGCAACGCCCCCAGGGAAGTCAGAGCAGCAGAGAAACTCTGAGCTCAAACCAGTCAAGACAGCTGGAGCAGCTCCATGATTTTCCATGGTTCTACCATTCCATGCAGGACTTTGCTCCCAAAACCCACATTGGGAGCAGAGCGCAAGCAGTGACACGGCCTGGGAAAAAGGGGTGGGGGAAAGGAGAAAGCAGCTCCCTGCAAGGGACAAATGAAATCCCAGTGCAGCACTGAGGGAGAAGCAGGAACGAAGAGTCCCCCGGGGTGCCCCTTGATTTGCCCCCTACCACCTCACCAAGCCTCCTCAGCCTGCCCCCTCCCCGGGGAGGCTCCGATCGAGCCAAGCCATGCGAAGCGGAACGAAAAACCTTTGGCAGGGAGCCGGGAGCCGCTCGCCAGAGCTGCCAAACCTCATCAGAGCTGCCTGCGAGGCGGAGCAGGGACTCGGACACCTCCGTGCAGCCTCGCACACAGCCACCCACGGCCGCGGCTGCCAGGCGAGGGCGGCAGAAGCTGCCCGGGAGGGTTGGCTTCTGCTTGATCCAAGGCAGGGAGGGTTTAGCAGCCAGGGAGTGAAAAAGACCTCTAAATGGGGAGAAGGCTCCTCGGGTTCCTGCGGGGAGATCGGGCAGGCTGGGCAGGGTGCTGGTGTGATGAGTGAGCGGGGTGACAAGGCTGCCACCCGAGACAGGGCTGCCACCAGTGACAGAGCTGCCACTCGTGACAGGGCTGCCACTCGAGACAAGGTTGCCACCCGTGACAGGGCTGCCACCCGAGACAAGGCTGCCACCTGTGACAGGGCTGCCACCAGTGACAAGGCTGCCACCCGTGACGGGGCTGCCACCCGTGACAGGGCTCCCCGCCGAGTGCTGACAGGCCTCCGAGGCGCAGGCAGCCCCCCGCCGGGCAGCGCTGCCAGGGCAGCAGCTGCGATGGTTTCTGGCAGCAGCAGAGGGGCTGCGGCCGCGGGAGCCTGTGGCAGCTGAGGGTTGCTCGGCGGAGCTGAAAGGCCTCTGCTGGCTGCCAGGTGCCAGCTCCTGCCTGCTCCGCTGGACAAAGTGGGAAGCCTGCAGATGGATCCAAACTGCCTCAGTCTGGGGAAGGGAGCAGCATCCAGCCTCGGTCCTGGCAAAGGGGAGTGTGGGCAGCAGGGCAGCAGAGGCGATTGTGCCCCTTGGCTCTGCTCTGCTCAGACCTCACTTCCAAAACTGCCTCCAGCTCTGGTGGTCCCAGCAGGAGGAGGACTCAGAGCTGCTGGAGTGAGGCCAGGGGAGGCCACAAAGATGATGCCAGGGCTGGAGCAGCTCTGCTGTGAGCACAGGCTGAGGCAGCTAGGGGGGTGCAACCTGCAGAGCAGAAGGCTCCAGGGGGACCTCAGAGCTGCTGCCAGTGCCTGAAGGGATCCTGCATGAAGGCTTCAGAGAGGCTTTTGCTGAGGGGGTCTGAGACAGGCCAAGGGGGAATGGTTTGGAGCTGCGGCTGAGCAGGCTGAGAGTGGAGCTGAGGAAGAAGTTGTGCAGTGGGAGGGTGGTGAGAGCCTGGCACAGGTTGCCCAGGGAGGCTGTGGTTGCCTCCTGCCTGGGAGTGCTCAAGCCCAGGCTGGATGAGGCCTTGAGCAGCCAAGTCCAGCCGAGAGCTGTCCCTGCCTATGGTGGGAGGTTGGAGCAAGTGAGCTCTGAGCTCCCTTCCAACCTGAGCCATTCTGTGGCTCTGTGGAAGAAGGAATTTGCCTCCCCTGCTGCCTGAGGCTGTGCACACAGCAAGAGTGCAGTGGCTCTGTGGTTCTGTTCTCTGGGACTCTGCAGCACAAGCCTTCTATTTCCCATTGCACCCCGGAGGGATGGGGAGGAGCAGAAGGCTCCTTGCAGGTGTTTGCTTTTCCTTACCAGGAGGAGCAAGAGCAGAGGCAGACTCAGTTGTCTCCTGCAGCAAGCAGCAGCAGACCCAGCGGCCAGGCAAGCAATTAGCACTGCCAAGGAAGCAGAAGAGCTCTAATGACTGCAACTGCCAAGCAGCCTCCAGCCTCTCCCCTTCTGTTTTGGAGCCAGAAGAAACCAGAGGAAGGAGTCGGGGCACTGCTGGCCAAAGGTCCAGCTCCACTGCCCCACAGCAGCACAGAGCAGCCTCATGCTCCCTGCCTGCCAAGCTGAGATGAATGCAAAGTGGCTGTGGCCAAGGCAGCTGGAAGCATGCCAAGGAGCTCTCCTCTGCTTTTGCTCTGCCAGAGGGCATTCCAAGAGGTCACTTTGCCATCCCAAAATGTTCCTCTATGCCTCCAGCCCAGCAGCGTTGTCCTGACATCTCTTGCAGCTTCCTCCGCCCACCAGCAGGACTCCGACGGGAGAAAAACAAAGTCTGGAGGCAGGAGGGGAGGATCATTTCTGGAGGCATTTCTGCTCAACACGGCTCAGGGAGTTCTGCTTTCAAAGCTCTCTGGCACTGGGGGAAGCAGGCAGCAGACCTGTTGGCCTGAGGGGAAGCTCAGCACCAGCTGAACCTCTTGTGGAATGCTTCTTGACCCACTTTGGTGTCTGATTTAATGCCATGGAGTGTTAGGGGCTGGGAGGGACCTCTGGAGATCATCTAGCCCAAGCCCCCTGCCAGAGCAGGGGCACCCAGGGCAGGGTACACAGCAACACAACCAGGAGGGTTTGAAATACTCCAGAGGAGACTCCACAGCCTCTCTGGGCAACCTGCTCCAGGCTCTAACATCCTCACACTGACGAAATTCTCTCTTCTGTTCCCATGGCACCTCCTCTGCTCCAGCTGGCACCCAGTGCCCCTTGGCCTGTCCTTGGCCATCCCTGAGCAAAGCCTGGCTCCAGCCCTGCACATCTTTAGCACAGCACTGAGGGCAGCCCTCAGGCTCCGCTGCTGCCAGCTCCCAGCCCCAGCTGCCTCAGCCTGGGCTCACAGGAGACTTTCACTGCCCACAACAGCTCTGGGGCTCTGAGCTGGCCTCTCTCAAGCAGTTCCCTGAGGTCCTTCTTGAGCTGAGGGTCCCAGAACTGGACACAATCTTCCAGATGTCCCAATCCTGCTCCACCTGATACAGCAATCCAGGATGGGGACAAGGCTTCAAGCTGCAGTTTTCCATCTCTGCAGGAAGAAAAAGCTTTTGGATGACCTCATAAGGCCCTGAGCACCACTTGCAGGCACCATCAGGAGGCAGATGATGGGGGCAATGCTGACCCTCTGGCAATGATAAACCCCATAGCCTTCCAGAACCACAGAGGGAAACATGAAGCCCCTGAGGCTGAGGTCACAACCTGGGCTGGCATTTTTAATGGCACAGCAGGCAGGTTGGAGTGCCCAGGAGCATGCCTGAACTGGGCTGAAACACGGAGAAGAAATGAAACAGGGGGGAGGAGTGGGGGGAGGGGGCTGTGCTTGATTAATTATTCATATGGAAAAGCATTCCCCTGCTTCATAAATAACAAAGCTGTGCTGCTGCTGCTCCATTAATATGCACCACTCCTAACTTCCCTAATGAAGCCAAGCTCTGTCCCTGGCACTGCACACTAATCCTTCCTGGCAGCCACATGCAGCAGCACTCCCAGCTGCTGTGCCAGGCTTGGCAGTTTCTTTTTTTCCTTTCCCTTTTTTCCCCCTGATTTCCTTCCCAAGAGGGAAGTTGTCAGCTTGGCTCTGGCCTGAACAGCACCAGCTAAGCACTTGGTAGTCACAGCGTGGAAGGAAGAGCATGGAGAGGAGCCTGGGCAGCAGCTCAGGGGATGTTTGCTTCCTGCTCTGCCCTGCCTTGTTGAGGAGGTAGCTGAGTGCTGAGTCCTGGGCTGGGCTGCCCTGCTCAAGAGGGACCTAGAGTCAGAATCATAGAATCACAGAATCATAGAATCACAGAATCATAGAAGCACAGAATCATAGAGTCACAGAATCATAGAGTCACAGAATCATAGAGTCACAGAATCAGAGTCACAGAATCACAGAATCATAGAAGCACAGAATCATAGAATCGGAGAGTCACAGAATCACAGAATCAGTCAGGGCTAGAAGGGACCACAAGGATCAGCCAGTTCCATTCCCTCTGCCATGCCCAGGGACCCCTCACACCAGATCAGGCTGCCCACAGCCTCATCCAGCCTGGCCTTAAACACCTCCAGGGATGAGGCTTCCACCACCTCCCTGGGCAACCCCTGCCAGGCTCTCACCACCTTCATGCTGAACAACTTCTTCCTAACCTCCAGTCTGACTCTGCCCATTCCCAGCTTTGCTCCATCGCCCCCAGTCCTATCACTCTCTGACAGCCTAAAAAGTCCTGCTGGAAAGAGTCCAGCAAAGGGCTACAGAGATGCTGAAGGGCCTGGAACAGCTCTGTGAGGAGAGACTGAGAGGATTTGGGCTACTGAGCCTGGAGGAGAGCAGCCTGAGGGGGACCTCAGCAGTGTTGATCCTCCTTCAGGAAGCTCCTTGACCTGCTGCAATCCTTGCTCCTCATCTCCCACGTCAGCTGTGCTGTGCCCCCCCCCTCCTCCGGTGCCCTGTCTGCCTGCCTCAGTGCTTTCAGCAGAGGCCAGCACACTGCACTGGCAGCCTCTGGCAGCTCCCTGCTGCCACCACAGCTCCCTGCCAGCCGCCACCACGGCTCTCACCTCCCCAACTGCCGCATGTCACCGCCTGGCACCAACCGCTGGCGCTGGCAGCTTGTGGTAAGGGGGCAGGCTGGGAAGCTGGCAGGAGGGCATGGGCAGGGGTGAGCACTGGACAGTCACCTCCAGGGCAGGAGGAAAGGGGGCTCCTTCCAGGGTAGCAGTGAGACCCAGCAGAGCTTCATGAGCTGGAGGTCACAACTGCTCCACACAGCCTCACTGAGGTCTCCTTAAATGGCCCCGAGTCCTTGAGTCACCTCGGAGGGACAGTAAGAGTGTGGGCGGCAGGCTGAGAGAGGTTCTCCTCCCTCTCTGCTCTGCTGAGGACACAGCTGGAGTGCTGAGTCCACTTCTGAGCTCCCCAGTTCAAGAGAGACAGAAAACTACCAGAGAGACTCCAGCTGAGGGCCACATTAATGCTGAGGGGCATGGAGCAGCTCTGGGAGGAGCAAAGGCTGAGAGCCCTGGGGCTGAGCCTGCACAAGAGCAGCCCCAGAGGGGAGCTGAGCAGTGCTCAGCAAGAGCTAAAGGAGCTGTGGGGGGCAAGAGCCTGGGGCCAGACTCTGCTGAGTGGTGCTCAGGGACAGGCGAAGGTGCAATGGGCACAGAGTGGAGCCCAGGAGGAGAAAATCGTTTGGTGTGAGGGTGCTGGAGCCTGGAGCAGGCTACTCAGAGAGGTTGTGGAGCCTCCTTGTGTGGAGAGCTTCCAACATCCTCCCTGGGCATTGTATCCTTGGGCATTGTGCTGTGGGTGCCCTGATTGGGCAGGGAGCTTGGAGTTGATGCTCTCCAGAGGTCCCAGAGGGCACAAACCGGCACCATTTCCCTTGTCCTGTCCCTGCAAGCTTTTGCAAACAGTCCCTCTGCAGCCTTCTTGAAGCCCCCTTCAGGTCCTGGGAGGCTGCTCTAAGGTCTGCCTGGAGCCTTTTCTTCTCCAGCCTGCCACCCCCCCA